>JANDKJ010000121.1:0-35691 GCA_028551335.1 Armillaria sp. CMW 4456 | reverse complement strand
ACACTAATATTTCTGCTGATGCCACACAGTCACAGGAGTGAGAAGATACTTCTTTTTTTTTTTGTGGAACATTTGTTAGCTTCACACACCCTACCCTGTGGGGGCTTCCCATCTTGTGGGTTGGCACACTGGGGGTGCTGTGATCTGCCTGTTGGTGAAGCATGGTGTGGACCATCCTGAAGGGATTGATATTCTGTTTACTTATTCTAGGCCTCCTGTTTTCTTGCCACCCAAGGTTAATGCATTTAGGCACAGACTCTCTCATATTGGAACAAGTCCCATGTAGGACTCCATTAAGCAAGTTCTGGAGAAGGAAGCGAGACCCTCTCCATCATTACTCACTTAATAATACCTACTAAAACCATGGTGTCTTTTGTCCAGTTGTCTGGAAGGGTGTCTTCATTTAGGAGTATCCCTTTCCAGGTGTGTAGGACTAAGATCTTGTTTATAGCCTTTTTCTTGAATTTTGTTCTGTCTGATAACAGGCAGTCTAGTCTCATTTGTTGGTTAATTGCATACAACCATTGTTGCTCTATTTCCTGTGCTGATGGGTCATTTTTCTGATTGATTGTTCTTTCATTTTGCATCTTCCTGTTACAATTTTTACCCCTTTTCAGACCTTAACCCCAGCCATCTATGTCATCTGCCATTCAATCGTCACCTCACCCTTCTTGCTTGTCTATCTTCATCGCTCAGTTAGTCATTGTCTTTGTTCCTACTGGATTTAGTCCAGGATGCTATCTATCCTTTCCCATCAGATACTTCTCACTGGCCAAACACTGGTGCCTAATATTGTACAACAGTTGCATACCATCTGTGTATTTAAGTAGCTACACTCTTGCTGGTAAAACCCCAGCTTTGAGCTAAGTTATATTATACCAACTTACACCTAACACTCACCCCTCAAAACACCAAGACTAAGAACTTGGTCTCATCTTTATGCTAGCAAGTGACCCAATCAGGAATACTTGAGCATGAAGTAACCAGTTGTTTGTTGTTGTTAGAGTCACATGAAGTTTGGGTCTAACAATTAGCTCAAAGCTTCCCTACTCTCTTTTCTTTACATGCATGATGTGAAAGAAAAGACCATATGACACCTGACATCTCCACCATCATACTTGTAACTGTTACCATTGTCTGCATCACTGCAGTCATAGCACTAGGTTGCTACCTATTCCATCAATCCATCAGGTGACACTTTGCCCTGGCTTATCGACTTTTCCAACAAGACTACCTTTGCATCCCATGTGGTGCCAATGTTGACCTTGGCCCAAGAGGTGGGCAACCAGTCATCCATGCACACTGGGACCTTGATGTGCAAGACAAAGAAAACCATGAGGGAATGCATGGTGGGATTCCTCCCAGGTCACAAACCCCCCTCCCTGTCCATCTGTGAGCCCCCTATTCCTACCCACCACAGCCCAGCCCTGCACCAACCACTTCCCTCCCCCATTGACCAACCAAGCCCCTTCCTGTCAGAAGTGACAATACAAGCACTAATGAACCAGCTGACTCAGTATGACTCACCCACACTAGAATCAATGCAGCCAACCTTTAGCAATATTCCCATAGATACCACCATGCAGCAGTTTGCCAGGGAGTACCAAGACAGTCACCTGAGCACCCTGTTGCCAGACCCTCTGGTACCAGACATTCAAACAATACCATTCACCCCAATCCACCACCTGTATCTGAGGGAACGACAGCAGTTGAGTCGATCCTTGAGTGACAGGGAGTCACAATTGCTGAACCCACCTGGCTTCCTGCCTGGCCTTCTACTGAGCCATCAGGAACTTCCTCTCTGTCCTCCCTCCCTATCACCCCAGAACCAACCAAATCCATTGTACCCAGCCAGCCCCCCTCCTCTCTCTTTAGTGACCTGGCCACCTATGCGGTACCTGTTCAGCCCCAGCATCCAGAGGCTCCCTCTACAAGATGCTGTCTGGAAGCCATACTGGCAGCACTGACCCCTCAGATGACAGCAACCTTGACCCCTATTATTCTCATGCCAGTGAGGGGGATGGTGGCATTAACTCTGACATAAGCAGACTCAGCACCCTTAGCTGAGCCCAGCAAAGACTACTGGGCAAAGGCCATAGCTGAGCTGCTTATGCTGAGTGGGGAAGTGACTGAAGATTTGAATATAGTATCACCCAATATGGCCATTAGTATTTTTCAACAAATGTTTCAGGAACAACACAACTATTTACAGAATAATCTGACTCACCCTACTGTCCCCATCAGAGAAAGAATGACCAAGCTAGACCAGTGACAAGCTGAGATAGCACTAATGAATGAAGCCCTGCACTGAGCAGCTGACCAATATAACACCAAAGGATACTCCTGAAAAATCCAACTCCAACCACAACCCTTGGCAGGGGCAGGTCCAGAAGCAGCTGGACCCTCAAACCAGAATGAACCACCCCTGGATGTTGAAGTACTTCTGGTGATGTGCTTGGTGATGGGCAGTGTGCAAAAAGAAACCTGACTCTAGATTGTCAATCTAGAGTCTATCTCTCACTCTAACACACACACACTCAAAATCACCAATTAAGTTCAAGGTGGAGTATGGTAGAAGCACTCTTCACCTAGATTTGATAGTTCTGTCTTGAATTCAACTTCTATCCAAGGCTTTATAAATGTTTACACAAGATACACTATTGTGACAGCAAGGTATAAGTGCAAAGGGATTTTTATATGTATATTTGAGCTGTTTAGACTCAGATAACTTTGTCTAGGTGCTAAAAAGCTGATCTAGATTTACTTTTAAAACTGAAACAATCAAAGAACACACTGGTTCTACAAAGAGTACACAGACTCTGACTACACAAGTTTGCGGACTTGAGACAAAGAAGCACACAGACTTCTACAAAGGACACACAGATCCTGACTTCAAGTACACAGACTCTTCAGTTGTTCAAATTCTAAGTTCTCTAGGCTTTTCTACTTCATCTAGATCAGTGTTTTTCAATTGGTTGACTTTGTAAAACTCATTCACACAGTCGAGGATGTGCACTTATAAAATCCTTTATTTGACTTGGTAGCTATGAGCCACTAGCACAAATGGGGGGAAATGCTTTCCTGCTGTTATGCATCTAGATGGTGGTAATTTATAGTATTCTACATCTAGGTATAGGGGTCTTGTATCTAGATTATTATGGCACAATACAAGCTTTATTTTACAAATGATGAGTCATGTATTTCCAAGAATTGCATGATTCTGAGATGTTTATTCATTGTCTCGGAGCTCCTGTGGTTTATTCTATTATCTAGGAGTGCCCTACTGGTCTGTAGGTCCTCCATTATTCAATCTTGGAGAGCTGTATGGCTTCTTTATTCATTTCTTGCAGCAGTGTGCAAGTTGCTGAGGTGACCATTGATCTTCTAGATCGATCAAGGGTACTGAGATTGTATTCCATGATCACAATGTTGCAGTGTACATCAAGCGAGATGTAGACTTGTTGCAAGGTCATGAGATACTTGCTAGATGGAATGAGCATGCCTTCTTGGATTGATGAATAGATTACAAAATTGTATCTAACCATGAATCAGAAAAACAGCAGTTGGTAGAGCTTGTACCTCTATCATTATCAGGCTCTTGCTCTGGCTCACTGGCTCGTTGCTTGTAGTGTCAAGGCCAAAAGGTAAGGTAATTTCATATTGCATCAAGATGATACATATAGAGCGGTAAGGGGTAGCCATATGCATGCTCATGTGTTGCCAGAGCCCATAATCATATGACTTGGTACGTATGGTTGTCCAAATAAAATTGTCCAAGGAAAATGAATGTCTCGCCTCAGATTTTGGTGTTCAGGTAAGCATAAACCAACTGGGTGGAGCGCAACTGCCTTATAGGAAGAGATCGCTGCCCCGCACAGCATTTGAATGGCTGCCCAGACCATTGAAACTCAATTCCCAGTGCTCCCCGAGTTGGTCCAGCCACCGTGGACCTAGATCCTTGGCTGAAGATGGGGTAGGGAGGGGAATGATGATGAAAAACAAGACCTAATTTGTAGAAGTAAGCTAATAATTTTGTTACAGTCCACATACACATTTTTATTGATGATATCGAGCCTATCCCATCCATTGTACACGCTCTGCTACTGTCCTTTGTTGTCCTAATGTGCCAGCTCATTGATGTGGCCTGGCTTGTTAATGTGGAAACTTGAGAGATAGAGTACAGCTCGGATGCCAACTTCAGTCCTAGACATAATCTTTGTGTCTTTGATAGTATGTAGTGTCTGAAGTAATGAATCTGAAGCAAAAGAGAATAGTCATAGTTAAAGTAAGAGAGAGAGTATGCAGCATCCATAATGGGAAGTATGAGCTCAGCCAGCCCATGATGCTGATTCCATGAGCCAGCCAGACTCTACTACCACAGCAAATTGATCATCTCAAACATCTTGATGCCTGGTACACCTATTTTTATCTTCTAGGGTTGTGGGCAATGCCATCAGGTGGTTTAGATCATAGACAACACCCTTAGGTTTTGTCCTGACTTTGGTAGGGATCTTTTTCATGAGTTATCTTTCATTTTGCAGACTTAGAGTTTGATCTAGATGTTTGTTTTACTTCATGTTTGGTCTACTGTCATGGCTGTGTCTCCTAGATTTGACTTAGTGTGTCTGTTTAGGCAGGGAATAGTTTTCTGATTCAAAAGGCATAGAGGGTTGGCCCATCCAGGTACTGTCCCTGTGTCTGTTTTGACTTCAGTTAACTCAACAATCAATCTACTAGTAAGCTATCAGTGTGAAGTCTCTACTATAGCTCTCAATACAGCATCTAGATTGTGAATAATGCTTTATTTTCACAAAATTCATGGGTAGCCTGATATCCAGTGTATCACCAGGACAAGAAGAAAAGTGTCTGGGATCTGCTAGGTCATGAAAATGGCAGCAGCATGCAAAACCTCAAGAACCAGAAGAAGGTACAAGATGAATTGCGAAAGGCAACTGAGGAAGTAGAAAAGTATAACCCAAATCCTGGGTGGAGACCATGGGACAAAGACCCTGGGGGACCCTCCCCTCACCCCTTGGCAGACCCTGATCTTGCCTTGCTACCAGGAGCCCCCAGTGGGTTCCCATCCCCCATGCCACCAAATAACCCAGCCCTCCCTATGCAACCAGATGACTGATGACTACAAGTAAAACCCACACTTGTCAAGACCCCTGCCCCATTCACAGGAGAATCAGATGACATGCATTGTTACTTGGAGGACTGTGAGTTGTACTTTGAAACCTTCCCTGAATTCTTCACAGATGTGAACCAAGTAGTCTTCAGCATCTTCCACATGGAGGGAGAAGCCAAGAACTGGTATGTCAGCCTGGCCCCTGATCTATTCTCAGCAACATGACAGCACTATTGATTCCCCTCCTGGTTTGACTTCAAACAAGCACTCCAGGACCAGTTTTTAGACCCAGCCATCGAAGAAAAGCACCAGTGAGCTATGTATGAGCTCTGGTGGAATACCTCTCACAAAACTGCTGATGAGCCTCAGGACTCTGTACACTCCAATTTCACAGATTTATCCCTCCAGCAGCCTTTCACCAACCCAAACATTCCACACAAGCCCATATATACTTTATTGGGGTTTTCCAACATTTTCCTGACTTTAATGACTCAATTTTGAGGTGATGCAGCTAATTTCAACTTATCTCCTCAGCTTTAAAGCAGCCTAAACCATTAGAGGCAATAGGGTGCAATCCTGCAATCAGTGGCATTAGTGCATCAAGTCACATAGGTGCAGTCATGAGCATGGACCAGTAATATTGATGGCCCAGCCTTATAGGAGCTCAGTAACAGCAATTTGATGATTTCCACAGCAAGTACACTCAGTGGGGACTTAGGACCAATAATTGGTTATTGCTGTATAACCACAGGACTTAGATGCACATGCTACTGAAAGGGTACTCATTCCTTTTCAGCATTATCCACAGCCTAAAGACGATGAATGTGGGATGGTTCTAATGCCAGAGCAAGAAAATTAAAGATGACAACACAAAAAAGGCAACGTTCATGACCTGCTGTATAGTCAGAAGGTCAGAAACACTTATGTTAATGCATAGCCCTTCAGATATACCACAAGGACACCATTTATTTATATCTTACTATATAAACATGGTAATTTCATACTTTACACTAGTTACTCTCTCTATTCCATTCCCCCACATACACACATGGATTTGTTTACCTCAGTAACTCACCCAGCTTCAACAATACTGATAGCACACGTTTAATAGCAATTTTGTTCACCACAAAGCCAAGCTTGAAGTAGTTAAAGCCAAGACACTTCACAATCATCCATCGACTTGAAACCTTGACTCTTGTCATTGTTTTACCTCATTACTGGCATTTGCTCAGTGTTAGTAAGTGATAACCATGCAGTACTCACCTCTTTTAGTTTTATAGGAAAGAATTAGCTTCAATTTCACAAGATCAGATTAGTTTTAACAGTTGTCATTTTCACAAGACATTAGCAAACCCATTTGGGCATCAAGAGCAGATGAATAGTATTGGATAGTTATAGGGCAGCTCTATTGCGAGCATTGCAAGGATAGGTTTTGAACAGATTTAGTATTGACAGGTTGACAAATATAGGGCAGCTCTATTGTGAGCTTCACAGGAAATTAGTATCAACAAGTTATAAGAATCAATTTGACAAGAGATAGGACCAGACAAAGGAAACAAAGTATAGTTTTGACAGAGATTGACAGTTTATAGGAATTAGGATGAACAGAATTGTCACAGATAAAGCCGAGACATAACCAGATAAAGCCGAGGAATCCAGAAATAAAGATAAGACCCACTATTGCACTGCCATAGCCACAGAAACATTGACACAGACCCATACCGAGATGATTAGGAGCTCATTTAATACTGACATAATACTGACAGCCATTTTACACATTCCAGTTCCCTTCCCATTCAGTTTCCCAGTTTTATGACATGCACCAGACCAGATAACAGAGACCAAAGGTGACTCAGAGCATCAGAATCTGTAGTAACTTCTCATGAGACTAGAGAGAAGTCCCCCCCCCCAAAGATGACAAGCCAGTCAATGCAGGACAGCCTGATTTGTCCAGTACTGAATACACATAGTGTTTTGCTGGTGGAATCGACATGAGTATGGAGGTACTCAGAAAGCTCATGCACAAACATACAACACACCCAAGGAGTGGCTTACAAACAAAACTAGTTGTTCTGTAATACTGACACAAAGCTGAGATACTACTATTTCCATTTTGGTTCTTCACACCATGATATTCCAGAAGTATCTGACAACTATTCACCAGTTTACGTTTGGAGATCACTAAACCATCTGACCACCTCATCACCACAACCAAGTACTTCCAGAAGCTGGAACACCTCACACAGAAGGCTGGCTTGCAACACTGCACCAGAGAATGAGACCACATGACTATGGCTCTGAAAGCTGGAATTCCCAAATATTACCTAAACCAGATCTCCAGCTTTGGAATCTTAACACCTTACAGATACAATGAGTGGAAGTTGCATGTTGAAAATGTCAATGCTGAATGGCAGAAGTAGTGTGCCATCAAGGGCTTCATACATCCAAGCTGGAAAAACCATTCGACCACTGCCACTGTGAAACCATCTCTGCCCATGAGTGGATGTGGGCCCATGACAACACCCTCTTCTGGCAACAAGAGGACTGGGATGGGGACAACCTATGGCAGCTGAGGACAGCCCATGGATGTGGACCACCTCTGAGTGAGGAAGGAGGGATGCTGCTATAATTGTGATGTGTAGGGACACCTAGCCAAGGACTGAGTACAAATCTGTGCTGCCATTGCCCAACTGGAGAACAAGTATAGTATGGCCGAGGAGAAGATGCCCTCGACCAGCAAGATTGAGGAGGTAAAAGGCTAGGCCAACAAGTGAGCAATTCCACCCACTCAGCCAACAATGAAACTAGCTCTAGTGCATTGTTACCACACTGTAATAGTACTTATGATATGCCTGTAGTACCTGTACCCTCAAATACATTTGGTCTGACTAAAGTAACCATGAGCACCAAAGAATTGCAGAAGAAAACAAGACAGGAGTGGCCAGGGCACACCATGACTGTCCTTGAAACTGTATATGTGCCACCAACCACTGGCCCACCTGCCTCCAGAGGCATGGTCAGGACGAACCTGGTCCTGGCAGAAGAGCTAGCAGGGGAGCCCCCTCCACTGGTCACAAATGTCCCAGCAAGCAAAGACAAGACCACTACCTCAGCTAGCAAAGGGGGCTGCACAGGGGCCTGCATGCCCCATACAACTCCTATACCCACCATCTTGAAGGTCCAAATCCTGGCACCCTCATTTCCATATCAGAAGAATGGGAATGGCAGCTGGATGATGAGGCCTTGGGACAAGAAGACAGATGCTATCATCAGGCTTGTAACCAATGAGCATGCCCATGAGCCTGAGGTGACACCTGAATATCCCCATGACCCAAAGGAGTGGCTGAAACCCTGGAGCTCTGAATGGGTTTGGAGAGCCATCTTCACATGCAACTCAGCTATCAGGACCCTGTGTGCTTGGGTCCACCCAACCCAACAGCGCAAAGTAACCAATGACCTTGTTTGAGAGCTCCAGAGGGCCAACTGCTCCAAGGCAATTGAGTGGCTGGAGGAGTTAAAAGGCCCCTGATGCTTTATACATGCCTCCCATTCCTAGGGCAAGGATCTGCTTGTCGATGTGGAAATAGAGACCATGGAAAGGGTGCAGACACTGATCGCCCAGGCCCTCATAGATAGTGGCTGCACTGGGAGTTCAGTCAATAGGGCCTTTGTCAACAAACACAGCCTGATCACTCACCCCACTGCTCACCCCATCCCAGTATTCAACACCAATGGGACCAGGAACCAGGCTGGGGAGATCACCACCTTTCTAGAACTTTGGTTGAAAATTGGGAAGCACACCAAGAGAATCAACCTCACAGTGACCAATCTAGATGACAAAGACATTTTCCTGGGGCATGATTGGCTCAAGCAGCATAACCCACTGATCAACTGGAAAACCGGCGATCTAACCTTTACCCAATGCCACTGCCAAAGGATGAGGAGTTGGGGGAGGGAGACAGGATCCTGGCAGTAGACATGACAGAGGAGATACAGATATGAGCCCATGTCGCCAATGACTTGGCTGCTAGAGTGAACAAGATGAAGAAAGAATGAACATTTGAGGAGATGGTCCCTGAGTGGTGCAGGGACTTCTGTGACCTCTTTGCCAAAGAGAATTTTGACAAGCTCCCCCCTGGAAGCCCTGGGACTATGCCATTGAGCTGGTTCCCAACATGTCCAACACACTGGACTGCAAGATCTACCCATTGAGTCCTTGCAAGCAGGAGGAGCTTGACAAGTTCCTTGACAAGAGCCTGGCCTTGAGGAGGATCTGACTGAGTAAATCCCCCATGGCATCATCCTTCTTCTTCATCAAGAAAAAGGACAGCAAGTTGTGGCCTGTCCAGGACTATCAAAAACTAAACAAAATGACTATCAAGAATTGATACCTGCTCCTGCTCATATCTGAACTAATGGACAAGCTGAGGGGGTTGAAGTACTTCACCAAACTTGACATCTGATGGGGGTATAACAATGTCTGTATAAAGGAGGGTGATGAGTGGAAAGCTGCATTTCACACCACCCAGGGACTATTTGAACCCACTGTCATGTTCTTCAGACTCACTAACTCACCTACGACCTTCCAGTGGATGATGAATGACATCTTCAGGGATCTCATCACCACTGGGAAGGTCACCATCTACCTTGACAACATATTGGTTATGTCAAAGACACATGAGGAACACCAATGGATAGTGCAACAAGTACTGGCAACACTAAGACAGAACAAGCTATACCTCAAGGCCAAGAAATGCGAGTTTGAGATGCTTGAAATGGAGTATCTGGGAGTCATCATGAGTGAGGGATCTATATGGATGGATGAGGTCAAAATGAAGGGAATCACAGATTGGCTGGTACCAACAAAGAAGAAAGAGCTCCAGTCTTTCCTAGGATTCACCAACTTCTACCAAAGATTCATTAGGGACTATAGCAGGATTGTGTGACCAATGACCAAGCTCACTGGAAAGGAACCCTGAGTGTGGGGCACAGGGCAATAACAAGCATTCCAGGAGCTCAAGGAGAAGCTGAGCCAAGATGTCATCCTGGCTATACTGTCAGAAGAAGGGAAGTTCAGGGTAGAAGCAGACTCTAGTGAGGGAGCAGTAGGGGCAGTACTCTCACAGCAGCAGGGCATGCTGTGGCAGCCCATAGTGTTCTTGTTAAAGGCACTCACAGTGACTGAGCAGAACTATGAGATCTACAATAAGGAGTTACTAGTGATCATGCATGCCCTTGCCAAGTGGAGGCATTACCTGATGGGCATGAAACAGCTGTTTGAAGTCTGGTCTGACCATCAAAACCTTCAATACTTCAGACAACCCCAAAAGCTGAATTGATGACAGGCCTGATGGGTGACAGAACTGGTGGAATACTGCTTTACACTACATCACAAGCTGGGCACCTCAAACAGGAAGAGGGATCTCCTAAGTCAGAGGGCCAATCATGATCAAGGAGACAATGACAACCAAGTAACAATTGTACTCCTGGAAGACTATTTTGCCTGGACAGTGATCATCCAAACTGAGGATGAGATGGAAGAGAGGGTCAAACAGGTGACAAACAGGAAGGAAACATGGGACCATGGGATTGCAGACTCCCTCATTCATGAGTGAGGGATTATGAGCAACCAAGGGCTGCTGTACTACAATGGGCACCTCTATGTACCAAAATACCAGGCACTCCAAGGAGAAATCATCACCAGTTGCCATGATCATGTCATGGCTGGGCACCCAGGGATTGTGAAAACCAAAGAAATGATCCAATGCAACTACTGGTGGCTGAAATTAGGCAATGGCATGGAAGCCTACATCCATGGATGCGAGGCCTGTCAACAGACCAAGACCCACACATGTGCCAGGGTGGCTCCTTTATATCCAAACAAGATCCCTCTCGAACCCTGGACACACATATCCGTTGACATGTTCACTGGATTACCCCTGTCCAATGGACATGATGCCATCCTCTTAATCATTGATGAGGTGGTCAGATGGTTTAGTGATCTCCAAACATAAACTGGTGAATAGTTGTCAGATACTTCTGGAATATCGCCATGTGAAGAACCAAAATGGAAATAGTGGTGTCTTGGCTTTGTGTCAGTATTACAGAACAACTAGTTTTGTTCATAAGCCACTCCTCGGGTGTGTTGTTTGTTTGTGCATGAGCTTTCTGAGTACCTCCATACTCGTGTCAATTCCACTGGCAAAACACTATATGTATTCAGTACTGGACAAATCAGGCTGTCCTACATTGACTGGCTTGTTGTCTTTGGGGGGGGGGAACTTCTCTCTAGTCTCATGAGAAGTTACTACAGATTCTGATGCTCTGAGTCACCTTTGGTCTCTGTTATCTGGTCTGGTGTGTGTCATAAAACTGGGAAACTGGATAGGAAAGAAACTGGAATGTGTAAAATGTCTGTTGGTATTATGTTGGTATTAAATGAGCTCCTAATCATCTTGGTATGGGTCTGTGTCAATGTTTCTGTGGCTATGGCAGCACAATAGCGGGTCTCATCTTTATTTCTGGTCTCCTCAGCTTTATCTGTGACAATTCTGTTCATCCTAATTCCTATAAACTGTCAATCTCTGTCAAACTATACTTTGTTTCCTTTGTCTGGTCCTCTCTCTTGTCAAATCAATTCCTATAACTCGTCAATACTATTTCCTGCGAAGCTCACAATAAAGCTGCCCCATATCTGTCAATACTAAATCTGTTCAAAACCTACCCTTGCAACACTTGCAATAGAGCTGCCCTACAACTATCCAATACTATTCATCTGCTCTGGACGCCCAAATGGGTTCGCTAATGTCTTGTGAAACTGAAACTGTTAAAACTAATCTGATCTTGTGAAATTGAAGCTAATTCTTTCCTATAAAACTAAAAGAGGTGAGTACTGCATGGTTATCACTTATTTACACTGAGCAAATGCCAGTAATGAAGTAAAACAATGACAAGAGTCAAGGGTTTAAGTTGATGGATGGTGGTGAAGCGTCTCGGCTTTAACTACATCAAGCTCGGCTTTGTGGCAAATGAAATTGCTATTAAATGTGTACTATCAGTATTGTTGAAGCTGGGTGAGTTACTGAGGTAAACAAGTCAATGTGTGTATGTGGGGGAATGGAATAGAGAGAGTAACTAGTGTACAGTATGAAATTACCATGTTTATATAGTAAGATATAAATAAATGGTATCCTTGTGGTATATCTAGAAGGCTATGTGTTAACATATGTGTTTCTGACCTTCTGACTATACAGCAGGTCTTGTGCATTGTCTTATTCATGTCTGTGCCTTTGATTTTTGTAGTTCCAGCATTAGACTATGCCTTATTCATAGTGTTGGAGTTGAGAATACTTGTCAGAAATGGCTGAGTACTGCCAAAGTACCATGTGCATCAATGTCTCATGGTTATACAGCAATAACCAATTAATTCCAAAGTTGCCAAAGAGTGTTTGTGCTGCGGAAATCATCAAATTGCTGTGATGAAGCCCCTATGATTGCTGGATCAATGTTGAGAAGCTCCACTTGTGTGGCTGCACCTGTGCACTTTGATGCAGCAATGCCGGAGATGTCAGCAATGTGCTCTAGATCCTATTGTGGTAATGGTGGCACTAAATCTGTGGCTTTAGGTCAAAAATGGAGTTGTTGGGGTATTGCCGAGGTATTGGCATTGGGAAAGTGTTGGAAAAGCCCTATAAAGTATATATGGGCTTGTGTGGAATGATTGGTTTGCTGAAAGTCCACTAAAGGGATAAATCTGTGAAATTGGAGCATACAGAGCCCTGAGGCTCATCATCATTGATTAATTCTCTAAACTGATCATACCAATTGCATGTGAAATGAACCCTTCATCTGAAGGATGGGTTGGGATTCTCTATGATGAGGTATATGTATGGTACAGTCTACCTAGAAAGATAATCAGCAACTGAGGGCTGCAATTTGTATCAAAATTTGTCAGTGCCCTGTACCAAACCCTGGATATCACTGGAAACCCATCCACTGCATATCACCCCCAAACCAATGGGCAGACAGAATGCACCAATCAGGAAATTGAAAAATATCTATGACTATTCCTGAATTACCATCAGGACGACTGGGTGCAGTGGTTCCCCATTGCCACATTCCAGCACAACAATCACATGCATTTGGCAACAGGTAGATCCCTCTTCATGGTCAACTATGGATAACACCCACAATGCATACCTGACTCCACCACACACCCCTGCTCTATTCCCATAGCCACTGACTTCACCAACATGATGAAACAAATCTGCAGTGAGACACACTCGGCCCATGAAAGGGCTGCAACTGCCATGAAAAGACAATACAATGATGAGGTGGTCAGATGGTTTAGTGATCTCCAAACATAAACTGGTGAATAGTTGTCAGATACTTCTGGAATATCACAGTGCAAAGAACCAAAATGGAAATAGCAGTGTCTCAGCTTTGTGTCGGTATTACAGAACAACTAGTTTTGTTTGTAAGTCACTCCTTGGGTGTGTTGTATGTTTGTGCATGAGGTTTCTGAGTACCTCCATACTTGTGTTAATTTCACTGGCAAAACACTATGCATATTCAGGACTGGATGAATCAGGCTGTCCTATGTTGACTGGCTTGTCATCTTTGGGGGGACTTCTCTCTAGTCTTGTGAGAAGTTACTACAGATTCTGACACTCTGAGTCACCTTTGGTCTCTGTTATCTGGTCTGGTGTGTGTCATAAAACTGGGAAACTGGATGGGAAGGGAACTGGGATATGTAAAATAGCTGTTGGTATTATGTCAGTATTAAATGAGCTCCTAATTGTCTCAGTATGGGTCTGTGTCAATGGTTCTGTGCCTATGGCAGTGCAATAGCAGGTCTCATCTTTATTTCTGGTCTCCTCGGCTTTATCTGGTTATGTCTTGGCTTTATCTGTGACAATTCTGTTTATCCTAATTCCTATAAACTGTCAATCTTTGTCAAAACTATACTTTGTTTCCTTTGTCTGATCCTATCTCTTGTCAAATTGATTCCTATAACTGGTCAATACTATTTCTTGCAAAGCTCACACTAGAGCTGCCCTAAAACTTATCAATACTAATTTCCTGTGAAGCTCACAATAGAGCTGTTCTATATCTGTCAATCTGTCAATACTAAAATCTGATCAAAACCTATCCTTGCAATGTGCACAATAGAGCTGCCCTATAACTATCCAATACTATTCATCTGCTTTTGATGCCCAAATGGGTTTGCTAATGTCTTGTGAAAATGAAAACTGTTAAAACTAATCTAATCTTGTGAAATTGAAGCTAATTCTTTCCTATAAAACTAAAGGAGGTGAGTACTGCATGGTTATCACTTACTAACACTGAGCAGATGCCAGTAATGAAATAAAACAATGACAGGAGCCAAGGTTTTAAGTTGATAGATGGTTGTGAAGCATCTCAGCTTTAACTACATTAAGCTTGGCTTTGTGGTGAATGAAATTGCTATTAAAACTTGTACTATTGGTATTGTCAAAGCTTGGTGAGTTACTGAGGTAAATGAATTGATATGTGTATGTGGGGGAGCAGAATGGAGAAAGTAACTACTGTAAAGTATGAAATTACCAGGTTTATATAGTAAGATATAAATAAAATGGCATCCTTATGGTATATCTAGAAGGCTATGCATCAACATATGTGTTTCTGACCTTCTGACTATACAGCAGGTTGTGAACATTGCCTTTTTTGTGTTATCATCTTTAATTTTCTTGCTCTGGCATTAGAACCATTCCATATTCATAATCTTTATGCTGCAGATAATGCCGAAAAGGGATGAGTACCCTTTAGGTAGTGTGTGCATCTAAGTCCTGTGGTTATACAGCAATAACCAATTATTAGCCCAAAGTCCCCACTGGGTGTACTTGCTACAGAAATTGTCAAATTGCTGTTACTGAGCCCCTGTAAGGCCAGGCCATCCATATCACTGGTCTGTTGAAGAGGATGGTTGCTGCGAGCAGCCAAAAAGAGACACAAAACACAAGCAGAGACTGCTGACTCTGAATCTCACTCTAACCTTCAATGCTACAACCACACACTCTTTAGTTCATGGGGGATTATAATGCAATAGGAGCAAGCAGTGGAATCACTAAGATGAGTTCTATGACCTTGGATATGCTTCAAACGGATGCATGCTCCGATTTTCTAGACTTCTCTAAGTCTAAAGACTTTTGCTACAGGAGGTGGTGACTTTGTCACTAGGCCTCAAGGCAATATCACAAATGCACCATCCCAGATGCAGAGCGCTGAAGAGGCAAGTCGCTGTGCACAGCCAAAAAGGACTCGAAATGCAAGCAGAGACTACAGACTCTAAATCACACTCTAACCCTTAATGCTACAACCACACACAACAACCACACACTCTTTAGTTCATGGGGGATTATAATGCAATGGAAGAAAGCAGTGGAATTGATAAGATGGGTTCTAGGACCTCGAATACACTTTAAACAGATGCACTCTCCGGTTTTCTAGACTTCTCTAAGTCTAAAGACTTTTATTACAGGAGGTGGCGACTTTGTCACCAGGCCTCAAGGTAATAACACAGGTGCACCATCCCAGATGCAGAGTGCAACACAATTTGCCCTTAAAACACACAAAACTAACCCAAACACAATGCACTCTTCCAAGAGACACTCCCAAATCCAATCCACAAGAGCCACTGGGTTTGAACCAATGTGCTCTAGCTTCCTAACCAATTGTAACTCCACAGGGTTTGAACCTGTGCTGAGTCAGAGAAACCCAAAAACACAATAACACCATCCCACAAGCCAAAGGGTTTGAACCTCTGCCACTTGGGGAAAAGAGCACAAGCTAATCAGCCCAAAGGGTTTGAACCTCTGCCGACTGTAGCTTCATGTGTCACCCAAAACCCTTCACACACGAGAGTGCAAGCGCTCTGGCCTCCCAGATGTCCCCTAGATGAACTTAGAGCTGATCACACTTCACACAGACTTTTCTGATGTACACCAAACTCTGTATTCGAAACTACTGACTGAACTGACTGAGAGTGTCAACTTTTGCTTACACACTACACAGAGGGGGTCTGAAGCTTGTACACTACTTCATATCTACTGTATTTATATGCGCTTCCCACTACAAGCAACTCCTACATATCTGGTAATGGTCCATGCACCATGGAGTGCTACCCCTGTGCATCCAGAACCCCCTTCTCTGGCATCATTTTGACTCATTTTCTGTCTTTCAGATTTTTAGTCTCAGTGAGTCACTGCTCAGCCAGCAGAGAGTACCTCTTATGTCCTGGAGTACCATGTGCCATTTCCGTGACTCATCTTTGGGAGAGCGTGTGTTCCACATGCTTCCCTATCATCCTCTGGTCTGGGGGCATGCATTGTTTTAATTCCTCTGGCTCAACCATAACCATGTAGATTGTAATTCCTTGACTATTGGGCCTAACCCAATTGCCCTGCATGTGCCTGCACAGCCATGGTGTCATAGGTCTAGAGCATACTTCATCTCCTTATGATATCACAGTGCTCACCTGTGCCTGTCAATCCCTGATTGATGCCTCATGTTTGATGACATCAGACATACGATTTCAAGGGGTAGAGTGTGGCCAGTGTCAAGCACATTGACTCTGTGGCTAGTGGGACCCCTCTGGTATCTCTCTGAGACCTGAGCCTTGCACTCCACCTGCTGTCACTCAAGGTAATATGATAGTTTATGCTCCAGATAGGGGAGCGCCCCTTTTGGCTGCTTGCTTTTGCCCCCATGGACCCCTGCACCATGTTTCAATGCCTTAATATGATGCCAGTACATGTGTAGACAGCCTTGTGGCATGTCATATCCCTCTTGCTTAGCTCTAGACCATCCCTGGTCTGACTTCATGGGTGTTAGGGGATCCTGGTGGATTCATGCTTTGTGAGCCATCTTCCCCCTCTCAGAGCACTGGCACTGGCTATGGCTGCATATCCTTGTTACATTGTGTTGTTGCCATTTGATGGCTGACACATGGCTGGGTGGCTGCAGGCCAGTCATTTGGTTCATAGCCCATGCAGATCCTCACCTCAGGCTCAGGAGACTTCCCTGAGTTCCTTTTCTTCTCTTTCCTACTACCACCACCATGCCTTCGTTGCCTACCCACCTCATCCCTGCTCAAGACATTCCTTTGTCTACTCTTGTGTGCAATCTGCAGGGCACTCATGATTACCTTGATGGCCACATGACTTCTGTCATGCTCAACACTATGAGTAGCAGGACGAAGGTTGGGATCATCAACAGCATAGAAGGCTATCTGGTGCGTTTCCTCATTCCTTGTTGGCCCTCCTTTCTCTGACTGCCTCCCCTTAGCATGGCCACATAGAGGGGATCCATCACTTCAAGCTACAGGATTGCCAGTACTCCCTCAGTTTGCATGCCAAGGTCGAGTGACTGATTGATCTTATGCCTGCCGGCTACCACCAAGCTTCCTGGACTTTCTGGTGGTTGATGGCTGGTGAGCGCTCCCTTTCATCAGTAAGTTGCCCATCCCAGGTCCTTTCTCTCTTGACTGGCTTTCTTAGTACCTTTTTAACCCTGTCTTCCTGCTTCTGGGTGAGGATGGTTACTCTCCCTCTGATCCTACCCACTTGGTCCCTGCTATTTTCTTGTGGCCTGTCAAAGAAGTTGCAGCTCCTGTGCCCCCTCTTTCTGCCATTCCTGCTGTGTGGCAGTCCATACTTGCCTCCTCTGACTCTCCTGTCACCACAGCTGGGCTTGTTGATGCTCCATCCTTGGCCATTCCCAAAGGCCATGAGTCCCTTTTTCTAGCAGAAGCCTGTTTTGCTTACTTCCTTCCCAGCTCCCAGTATCTCCCATGCTGCCGTCATTCATGCTCGTGCTCAGGCCCTGGCCTCCATGACTGCCTTGCGGGATGACATGCCAGTTCCCACTGCTTCCATTCTGGGTATGCCAGCCTCACCTTCCATGGTTAAAATTGTTGGCACCCCACCCATCTCTACTCTGTGTAAGTCCTCCTTTGTCTCGTTCCTCTCCCCCTCCTTTGTCTCGCCAGCTTATGTCCTCTTCCAGCTGGCTCTCCTCCTGGGCCCACCCTTACTTCATCTGTTCCCAGCAACTCTGTGGATCAGCTCATCAGGGACACCCTTGCTTCCCCTCGACATGAGCTCCTTTCCACTGCTGCATCCTTTGACACGGTGACATGCCAAGTGGCTGTCTACCCATGAAATTGCGAACATAATAGGCAATTAAAACGATGCAAGGGTCTATGTGAACCAAATAAACCACTAAGGGTGTGCTCTTGTGTATAGAGTGTAAGCAGTTACAGTGCTAAGGGTGACAGCAGGTGGAGCGCAAGGCTCAGGTCTTAACAAGACACCAGATGGGTTTTGTTGGCCATGGAGGCAATGTACTTGACACTAGCAGTGCTCTACTCAAAGAAATTGGTGTTTATGATGCAATCAGAGGGGAGACATTGATCAGGGATCAACAGGCACAGGAGAGCGCGATGATATCATAGGAGAATGGCCCACACTCTAGACCTATGGCACAGTGGCTGTACAGGAAGATTAAAACCACATGTGCCCTCAGACTGGTGATGACAGGGAAGCACATGGAAGGTGCGCTCTCCCAAAAATGATGCCCAGAAATAGCACATGCTGCTCAGAAATATAAAAAGGACTCTCTGCTAAACAGGCAGTGACTCAGTTGGACTCAAATCCAATAGCTGGACCAAAATGAGTCAGAATGATGCTGGATGGAGGTGTTTCAGACATGCAGGAATAGCACTCAATGGTGCACAGACCTTTACCCAATATGTAGATCCAATTGGTAATGGAGAGTGCATATAAATATGGTAGACACACAGTAGTATAGCAGGTTCCCAGCTAGCGCCCACTGTGTAGTGTGTAAGCAAAAGTTGACACTCTCAGCTTGGTGCAGGGGGAGACTTCAAATATAGAGATTGGTTCACAGCAGTAAAAGCTCTGTGTGAAGTGTGATCAACTCTAAGTTCATCTAGGGGACGTCTGGGAGGCCAGAGTGCTTGTGCTCTCATGTGTGAAGGGTTTTGGGTGACGTGTGGAGCTATTAGCTACAGTCGGCAGAGGTTCAAACCCTTTGGCTTGTGGGATGGTGTTATTGTGTTTTTGGGTTTCTCTGACTCAGCACAGGTTCAAACCCTGTGGAGTTACAATTGGTTAGGAAGCTAGAGCACATTGGTTCAAACCCAGTGGCTCTTGTGGATTGGATTTGGGAGTGTCTCTTGGAAGAGTGCATTGTGTTTGGGTTAGTTTTGTGTGTTTTAAGGGTGAATTGTGTTGCGCTCTGCATCTGGGATGGTGCATTTGTGATATTGCCTTGAGGCCTGGTGACAAAGTCGCCACCTCTTGTAACAAAAGTCTTTAGACTGAGAGAAGTCTAGAAAATCGGAGAGTGCACCTGTTTAAAGCATATTTGAGGTCCTAGAACCCATCTTATCAATTCCACTGCTTTCTTCTATCGCATTATAATCCCCCACAAACTAAAGAGTGTGTGGTTGTTGTGTGTCGTTGTAGCATTGAGGGTTAGAGTGTGATTCAGAGTCTGTAGTCTCTGCTTGCATTTCGAGTCCTTTTTGGCTGTGCACAGTGACTTGCCTCTTCAATGGGATCTGAAGCTACAGAATGAAGGAATGAGTATTGGATGGAATGAAGAAAGGAGATGGATGTACCATTGAACTTGGAGTGATGTGAAGTGGTCCAGGATGTAGCCTTCTTCGACGAGATTAAACGAGCCCTCAGATCGATGGCTGTTGGAACTGTTGGGGTAACGTTGGACACTCCGGCCACAGGTGTTGTCGCCCTTGGGACCACTGGGCTTTGGACAGTCAGAACCGAAGGAAGAGTCTCGAAGATGGTGGCCTTGCCAAAAGAGTTCAAAGCTGGAGGACTTGCCTTGACCTCAACAGCCACAACAGGAGTAGAAGGCCTTGTAACCACTGGAGTGGAAATGGTGACCTCACCAGGCAAGGGCATAGGAATCAGCAATACTGGGAGATCATAAACACTCTAACAAGCAAGAATGTCAGCCAAAAGAAATGAAGAAGGAACAGCATATGCACTGCTCGTAAAGCCAACTCATTATATTTGGCCTTCCCCTCCTCCACCAGATTAGCATCTAATTCTTCAAAGGCTTGAAGAAGAGCAAGCTTGAAGTCAAACCATTTCGACCTTTCGATCCCCATGGCTTCCCAGTTTTCCTCACAAACTTTCTATCTTTGGAGTGAGCTATGGACCCATCAATCCACAGTGCAAGAACTTGAAGCAGGAAGATGAGCAGTATTCAACCTCAAGATTGTGGCAGAAAGCTTGTAGGTGTGCAAAGCGTCATCAACACCGGATTGGCGAACTTTTGAGGGAGAAGTCGAGACCTTACGAGGTGAGATTGACATGTTGAGGGATGAATGTCAATGGCGGTATTGACAATGATGAGAGGATGAGAGTTAAAGAAAGAAGGAGGGAAAAAGGCACACATGAGTCATCGACAATCCCAACATTCCACAGGGCATAGCATGGCCCATGCACTAGCCAATGGCAACATAGTGAAGCTGGCAATCCTCATCAAAGACGATGATCTTGGACAAGAGGAAGAGGCAGCACTATATTTAGTGAATGCCAGACCAGCATTTGCTTCCCAGAAGAGGAAGCCCACGAGGCCATGCAACACCTGCCAAATGGAGCCATTTTGTCACACACTAGTTTGGCATTATGTCACTAGAGTGACATAATGAAAGTTTAGGGGGGATCATGAGCCTCAGGGCTCTGTATGCTCCAATTTCGCAGATTTGTCCCTTTAGTGGACTTTCAGCAAACCAATCATTCCACACAAGCCCATATATACTTTATAGGGCTTTTCTGATGCTTTCCCAACACCAATACCTTGGCAATACCCTAACAACACCAATTTTGACCTAAAGCTGCCAATTTAGCACCACCATTACTACAATAGGATCTAGAACACATTGCCGACATCTCCAGCATTGCTGCATCAAAGCACACAGGTGCAGCCACGTGAGTGGAGCTTCTCAACATTGATCTGGTGATCATAGGGGCTTCATCACAGCAATTTGATGATTTCTGCAGCACAAACACTCTTTGGCAACTTTGGAATTAATTGGTTATTGCTGTATAACCATGAGACATTGACACACATGGTACTTTGATGGTACTCAGCCATTTCCAACAAGTATTCTCAACTCCGACACTATGAATAAGGCATAGTCTAATGCTGGAACTATGAAAATCAAAGGTGCAGACATGAATAAGACAATGCACAAGACCTGCTGTATAGTCAGAAGGTCAGAAACACATATGTTAATGCATAGCCTTCTAGATATACCACAAGGACACCATTTTATTTATATCGTACTATATAAACCCAGTAACTTCATACTTTATAGTTAGTTACTCTCTCTATTCCATTCCCCCATGTACACACATCAACTTGTTTACCTCAGTAACTCACCCAGCTTCAACAATACCAATAGTACACATTTAATAGCAATTTCATTTGCCACAAAGCCGAGCTTGACATAGTTAAAGCTGAGATGCTTCACAACCATCCATCAACCTAAAACCTTGACTCTTGTCATTGTTTTACTTCATTACTGGCATTTTCTCAGTGTTAGTAAGTGATAACCATGTGGTACTCACCTCTTTTAGTTTTATAGAAAAGAATTAGCTTCAATTTCACAAGATCAGATTAGTTTTAACAGTTTTCATTTTCACAAGACATTAGCAAACCCATTTGGGCATCAAGAGCAGACAAATAGTATTGGATAGTTGTAGGGCAGCTCTATTGCAAGTGTTGCAAGGGTAGGTTTTGAACAGATTTAGTATTGACAGACTGACAGATATAGGGCAGCTCTATTGTGAGCTTCACAGGAAATAGTATTGACGAGTTATAGGAATTGATTTGACAAGAGATAGGACCAGACAAAGGAAACAAAGTATAGTTTGACAGAGATTGACAGTTTATAGGAATTAGGACAAACAGAATCATCACAGATAAAGCCAAGGAGACCAGAAATAAAGACGAGACCTGCTATTGCACTGCCATAGCCACAGAAACATTGACACAGACCCATACTGAGATGATTAGGAGCTTATTTAATACCAACATAATACCAACAGATGTTTTACACATCCCAGTTTCTTTCCCATCCAGTTTCCCAGTTTTACGACACACACCAGACCAGATAACAGAGACCAAAGGTGACTCAGAGCATCAGAATCTGTAGTAACTTCTCATGAGACTAGAGAGAAGTCCCCCCCCCAAAGATGACAAGCCAGTCAACATAGGACAGCCTGATTCATCCAGTACAGAATACGTATACTGTTTTCCTGGTGGAATTGACATGAGTATGGAGGTACTCAGAAAGCTTGCACACAAACAAACAACACACCTGAGGAGTGGCTTATGAACAAAACTAGTTGTTCTGTAATACCGACACAAAGCCAAGACACCACTATTTCCATTTTGGTTCTTCGCACCATGATATTCCAGAAGTATCTGACAACTATTCACCTGTTTACATTCAGAGATCACTAAACCATCTGACCACCTCATCAGTGCGCAGTCAAACAGGAGGAGATGGGGGGTATAATGGTGCTCATGAAGGATTTCATGGAGCAGCAGAGTGCTACTGCAGACAAGAGGTTAGTGACCATGGAAAAGGCTATGATGGAGAATCAGAAGAGTATTCTGAGTTTCTTGCAGCAGCAAGCGAGTTGCCCACCTGCACCATCATATGATGCGAACAGAGTGAGTCAATATGGTCATAACCACTCGCACACTTGCTTCTTCTGTGGAGATACAGATGGACACATCTCAAGTGAGTGTCTGGTGAAGTCTGCATACATAAAGAATGGGAAGATAGAGATTGTGGATGGGAGGCCATGTCTGCCAGGAGGAGGAGAGATTCCTAAGGACATTTGAGGGGCATATGTGAAGGATCGCATTGATGAATATTATGCGTGTGCTCAGGCTGGAAAGGTGCATAGTCAAAATGTAGTTATCAATACTACTTCGACTCCAGGGATGTTCCATGTACCCAGCAGATACAGCATGCACCTACAGGAAAAGCAGGAATTGGAGCGGCAGGTTTATGTGATGAGGATGCAGGCAGATTCGGGTATGAGGACTCGCAGTAAAGGACCTCCACTTGAGGATCCTTTAGCCGAGATGCCAGATGATGAGGATAGAGAGCAGGGTTTTTCTAGGCATTCAATGAAGGCAGGAGGGAGCCAATATAAGACTAGTGGAGTTGCCAGGTCTGGTTCACCATCATCCCCGGAGGACACAAAACCAAAAAGGAGAAGTGTGGCAAGGATTGAGAGTGATGATGACTTGTCTGATTCTGAGACAGAGCGCATTGAAATATGCAGTCAGAAGTGGGTGAGGGTGGACCCCTCACCTAAGGTTATACCTACTGCTTGCAGTAGTACACCAGAACTGACTATGCAGTATGCTGGTCTACCTGATGTTACAAATGCTGGCAGACAGGGAGGTCCCTCGTATAGAAAACCCTCTGTGGAGATACCTTTGAGAAAACCCCCCAAGAAGATGGGTTTCATACCATATATGGCTGAGGAAAAGCAGTCAGCATATAAATTGAAGGCCCCAGTTGAGGAGCATGGCAGTCCACCAGAGGTATTGGAGAGACTCATGAATTCTCCCATATCAGTGATGGTTGGAGAACTGCTTGTGCTCTCAAAGATTAGAGGTGCAGTGAAGCAGGAATTGACAACAAAGAGAGTTGCCCCTGGTAAATCCAAGCAACGAGACACTCGTCAGGTAGGATTGGTAACAGAAGAGGAAGAAGAGTCAGATTGAGAGGAAGAGCCAGAGCAAGCCTTCCCATACATGGAAACTGAAGAGGATGATGGTTTACCTAAGGGAGCGCTGCCCCTTTCAGGTTTACCATTCGTTGGAAGCTTCTTGGTGACCACAGAAGCCAGGAATGGTGTACCAAATGGAGTGCTCATCTGGCAGGACCCATTCAAACAATATTTGAATGATGCAGAGGAAAGAGGAGAAACTCCAAGGGAGGTGTATGTTGCAAAGGACTCTCAGGCCTTGCACTCTGTGTTTCCATACATAAATGGGGCAGAGCACTTTGAAAGCCTGTATGATACTGGCTCGCAGATTGTATCCATGTCCAGCAAAGTAGCTGAGAAGCTTGGATTAATCTACGATCCAGATAAGGTCATAAACATGCAGTCAGCGAATAAACAAGTGGAGAAGTCTCTAGGAATGGCGAAAAATATTCCATTTCTATTTGGTGACATTACAGTGTATCTACAGGTGCATATCATCAAGGATCCAGCTTATGATGTCCTCCTAGGAAGACCATTTGATGTGCTCACGACGAGCACTGTTTACAACACAGCAGATGGTGGTCAGACCATCAGGATTAGGGACCCAAACTCTGCACGCTCTGCAATGATACCTACTTTCCCAAGAGGACAAAAGAGGTTCATAACACATGAAGTCAAGGAGGGTTTTCAATAATCAATGATTTGATCGAAGATCAAGGAGATGTTGCAATAATAATAGAACCCGATCGAGATGGTGATCTGATGATCAGTGGCTATGCAAAGCCAGTGAATTTGCTGAGTTTTGAGAAGAATGAATTAAAAGCAGTTTATGCAGCTGCAAGTGCAATGGTGTGTGGCGAAGGATGAACAGGCATGCAGGACATTATCCTCGTACTTTGGGGCGCTTAAACAAATAAAATCCAGAAGAAAAGGAGTGCTCAAGGGCTGTGGAACAATCACAGAGGTCATAGAAATACCTTTCCCTGAAGAGCACTCACCTCCAGTCATAGGGCCTGTAAAGGAGGTCTTTGCAATGAAGAAATACAAACCTGTGGCTCAGAAGGTTAAGCCCATCACAGGAGGACTCCCTTCGGAGTTCAGGATTGTAAGGGAAATCACAGGAGATCCACTTAGGGATATGCCAGCCTTAAGAGCGCATCCCTCAGAGTATACACCAACTGGTAGATATACAGAGGAGTGCAAGGCTATCATTGAGAGAGTACACTCAGAGGAATTCTTGTGGCCTGAAGAGCACAAGCTCCTACATGAATTTATGTGTATTCAGAATGAAGGATTCACATGGAATGACACAGAGTGCAAACATTTCAAAGAGGAATACTTTCCACCAGTCACAATCCCTGCAGTCGAGCATACTCCCTGGATTCAGAAGAATATACCCATACCACCTGGGATCTTTGACCAGGTGTGTAAGATTATCAAAACCAAGATAGAAGCAGGTGTTTACGAGCCTTCAAACTCCTCGTATCGCTTACATTGGTTTTGTGTGGTGAAGAAGGATGGGAAGAGTTTGCAGCTTGTTCATAGCTTGGAACCCTTGAATGCAGTCACCATAAAGCACTCAGGCATGCCCCCAGCTACAGATGAGCTTGCAGGACACTTTGCAGGGCATGCATGTGGAGGAACATTAGATCTCTATGTGGGATATGATGAGCACATGCTGGATGAGAAGTCTAGGGATTTAACAACATTCCAGACACCTTTTGGAGTGCTCCAACTGGTTACACTACCCATGGGATGGACAAACTCAGTGCCAATATTCCACAATGATGTGACATACATCCTATAAGATGAGGTACCCCATGTTACTATTCCCTATGTGGATGATGTACCAGTCTGAGGCCCAAAAACCCACTATGAAACAAAGAATGGAGGATACGAGACAATACCTGAGAATGAGGGTATTAGGAGATTTGTCTGGGAGCATTTCCAGAACTTGAATAGAGTGGTACAATGCATGAAATATGCAGGTGGCACCTTCTCTGGACATAAAGCAGTGTTATGCACATCAGAGATCATGGTGGTAGGCCACTGTTGTACATATGAAGGGAGGAAACCAGAAACAGATCATGTAGGGGTAATCATGCACTGGGGACCTTGTAAAGACCTCGGAGATGTGTGCTCTTTCCTTGGAACAGTTGGAGTGCATTGTATGTTTATCAAAGACTATGCAAAGAAGGCCGATGCACTCACCAAGTTGACTCATCTCAAAGTGCCTTTTGAATTTGGAGAAGAGCAGGAGAAGGCAATGGAGATGCTTAAGGAAGGACTTAAAAACAGTCCCTCCTTAATGCCCATCGACTATGAGTTAGATTCAGAGGTCATACTTAGTGTGGATATGTCTTACAAGGCTGTAGGATTTTATATCTGCCAAGTTGACCCAGAAAATCCAAAGAGAAGGAGATATGCACATTTTGGATTGATTGTGCTCAATGAGCATGAGGCCAGATTCTCCCAACCAAAAAGGGAGTTGTATGGATTGTTCAGAGCGCTCCATGCATGTAGGCATTGGCTCTTTGGAGTACAAAACTTAGTTGTGGAAACTGATGTGAAATACATTGCAGGAATGCTGAGAAACCCAGATGAGGTTCCTAACGCAGCAATTAATTGGTGGATTGAGTCCATTCTCATGTTCCACTTCACACTAGTGCATATTCCAGGAGAGCACCATGCTCCTGATGGGTTATCAAGGAGGGAGTTTCAACCAGGAGATGAGGAGTATTTGAATCCAGAAGATGATGAGGAGAGAGTGGAAGAAAAGCCATGGGAGTTCATAAATGAGACTAGTGACAAGGTGGAAGACATAGCTGACTTCAAAGATCGAATAGACACTCGACATGGCTATGTCACCCTAGAGCACGCAGTCAGGAACTTCCATGAGGATAAAATAATAGGAGAAGCAACAGAGCGTGGGGAATCCTACTCAGTATTTTATAATGCTGGCCCATTGTTACCAGATGCAGCTGAATACACTGATGCAGATGGTTATGATGAAGAGTGCAGAAGTAAATATGCTCGGATGTTGGATAAGGAGCTCCCACAAGTAGTGGAATGGCATAGGGATCCTACAAAGAGGATTCCAGGATTTCGAGATGACCAGTATTGAAACTTCATCAGATATGTGAAGAATTTCATTGTGGATAAGGGCAAATTGTATAGAAGAGACTTAGAGTCTGAATACAAGCTCGTAATCTATCCAGAGAAATGCATGTATATCATGAAGGCAGCACATGATCAGCTGGGTCATAGGGGAATATATGCGACAAAGATGTTGATAAAGGAGAGATTTTGGTGGCCTGAGATGGAGCATGATATTGCATGGTTTGTAAGCACCTGTGAGATCTGCCAACAGCACCAGAAAACAATAATAAAGGCTCCACCAACAGTGACCTTTACCCCTTCAATATTCCAGGTATTGCATGCGGATACTATGCATATGCCAGAGGCATCAAATCACCATAAATATATTGTTCATGGTCGATGCGCTCTTACTAGTTGGATGGAGGGAAGGACATTAGCAAGTGAATCAGCACAAGCTATTGCAGAATGGTTATTCAAAGATATCATCTGTAGATGGGGATGTATATCCCTAATAGTCACAGACAATGGAAAACCATTCAAAGCAGCCATTTCCTACCTGGAGCACAAGTATGGGATCAAAGGAATCAGGATTTCACCATATAACTCACAAGCAAATGGGAGGATAGAGCACCCACATTGGGATGTGAGGCAAAGCTTATACAAGGCATGTGGAGGAGTAGAAAAGAAGTGGCATCACTATTTTGCATTGGTGATGTGGGTGGACCGGATTACAGTCAGAAAGTGAATGGGGTGTTCACCCTTCTTTGCAGTGACAGGAGTGCATCCAATTTTACCCCTGGATGTACTTGAAGCAACCTGGTTAGTTGAATACCCAGGGAGGATGTTAGAGGATTGGGAGCTCCAAGGATTGCATGCGATTGCATTGGAAAAACATGCAGATAAAGTTGCAGAGATGAGGAATTCAATGGATGAGAAGAAGAAACAGGAAACCCTGAAGTATGCGACTATGAATGCCAATAAAATCAAGTCATACAACTTCAAGAGAGGTGACCTGGTGTTGATGCATAACACTCAGATAGAGAGCGCATTGAACATGAAGATGAAGCCACAATACTTAGGACCTCTAGTGGTGGTTGATAGGTCGCATGCAGGAAACTATATCTTATCAGAATTGGATGGAGCACTCATAGGTTCAAAAATAGCAGCATTTCATGTTATTCCCTACCTAGCAAGGTGCTCCATTGATATAGATGATAAAGTGAGGTATTGGATGTCAAAGGACTCCAAGGAGTTGCACAGAATCTTGGATTCACCTGAACCTAAGGACAAATGGCCAGCTAACTTCACTGAAGAATTTGAAGAGGATGAGAACCCTAAAGTCTCTGAAGCGGTCAACTTAGATGCAGGATAGAAAGCACAAAAGGAAAAACTATGTATTGGACGAAATGGTACTGGTAATGACAGGATATGTAAAGGAAAGGACACTCAGCTCTAGCTACTGGATTGCAATAGAAAAACATGGTACTACTAGGGATACTACTAGGGATACTGCTCTTGGTACTCTTCAACTACCTTGATACCCCAACCCTGGAACAAAGGGAGCATATATTCCTTCATAGGAATAAGGAATTTGACTTCAGAGTCAGGGGAAGTGAAGGAATATATATTGGAGTGCCAAATAGCAAAGAGCACGCTGTTAGCCTCATCAATAGCACAGACATCAATGACCACTGGCCTTGGGACTCGAAACCTCAGGCTCCAGGAGAGGAGTGCAGGGATGAACGGGAGTATCAGAGGTCACCAGAGTAGAGGAAGATGAATGGGAGGCTCTGGCAGCAGTTGCCAGCTGGATGGTCTCACGAACGCGCTTGAGCTTGGAGGCAAGGAAGGAATGGTGGGTCTCTGTAATGAACATAGTATGCTGTAACAAGAGGACATCGCCCAAGAGCGAGCTCTCAAGTTTTGCGAGATGCTCAGGCTGATCCACCTTGACAAGATCCAAGGGAGGCACTGGATTGACCTCACGAGGAGGAGCGCTACTGACAGGATCTCTGACATAGTCAGAGACTAAAATAAAGTCAGAAAAACAGGAGAGCACAAAGAGTAAAAGGATGCACATGGGTAGTTGAAAGGCCCAGAGCTGAAGTGGGGCATTGCTCTCCACCTGGACCACAGATTGGAGAAAAGTACTCTCTCCCAGATGGGAGAGGGAAAGGTGAGTGAGCTCTCTTGCTATTGTGAGAGTCCTCCTTGACAACTTGCTTGGAAGATGACTAATATACTGAAAGATTAGTCAGGAAAGATGAAAAGAAAACAGAGCACACTCACAACAAGCTTGGCAAAGCAGTCAGGATCCAGGTGGTCACCTGAACCACAGTAACCACAGCTAGTGGGAGCATCCTAAGAAGGAAGATGCGAGTCAGGAGAGGTAGAAAGAGGAAAAGTCAGCAGAGCGCACCTTAGGTGGCGCCTTGCGCTTCTCCCCAGCAAAAGTTGCGAGGACAGGAGCAGTCTGGGTAGCCTGGGCAGCCTCCTTGTCAATGACCATCTTGAAGAGATTCATGGTCAGAGAATCAAGCAAGGTGCAAAGAGACTAGAAGAGCACACTTTAAGAGATCCCTCTTCATCAGAATCAGAGGAATCAGATACCTTGTCCTCATCATAGCAATTGTCAGTATCACTACCCACAACAGTATGAGAACAACAAGAAGGAGGAGCATGACCTCCACAACCATGGCCAAAGGCAGAGGGCTGCAAGAAGACATGAGAAAAAAAAAAAAGAAGAAGACAAAGAAGAAAAACAAAAGACTCACAAAACAAGTCTTGCGATGATTGGCAGGACCAGTAGGAGGAGCGTGAGAGCCACCACCCAGTTGAAAACTGTGAAAAATGTCCCTGAGGAGTTTATGAATAGGCTGCCTGGAAGCCTCGCTGTGGAACTCCCTCTCGATGGCAGAGCACATGCAATATATAGAATCCTGAAGGTCCTTATCCTTTGAAAGTTCGAACTGGTAATGGGCCAAGTAACCCTGGAGAAGAAGGTCCAACAATGGAATAAAGAGTGCAGGATGCACTCATGGAGTACTCCTCAATTTGGTCAAAATGGTCATGCACAGTGGAGCAAGCATCCTTGCACAAGGACATGATAACAGCCTTAACAACAATAAAAGCCAGAATCATAGTAGAAGAATGAGAAGAGTGGATGGTGGTTGAACAGTGATAAGAGAGCACACAGAAACAAGCTGGAAAGCTGTGGATAAAGATGAAAAATACAGGGCTGCTCTTTTATACCCTAGAGCATGCACCTACACAAGTGCCCTCCCATGTGGAATGGTAGAGCACAAGTCAAGGAAACCAAGAAAGGCTGGATTTCAGCTGACAAGGATGATGATATGTCAGACAGAAACTGACAACTTGAAGACACTGAATAAGAAAGAGGGTGTATGACTGAGGACAGTCAAATTCTTTTAGTAAGGGGGATATAGTGGTGTACCAACAGGTATTACCTAAAGGTTATATTACCTTTAAAGAGGGACTTAAATTTTCATGTGTCTACACGATCAAATTAGGAGAGCGCAAGGTTTACAGTAGCACCAGGGATTGAAAATGAATTGGAAATTCCCCTAGAAACCCAGACATTAGAAATTCCACTGAGCCTGAGAGCTTGGGAAAATGGGGAAAAAGGGACAAAAACATCAGGACTTAGAGATGTTCTTGCCAGAAGAAAGCAAGAGGATGTATATTACATTTTTGAAGCCCTAAGGGCAGGAGGCAGTATACTCTAGATGAGACCACAAAGCGAGACAAAAGACAAAGACCAGGATGACAAAAATACATGACTACTTGGGAAGTTCATCGGAATCCCCAGCCTACTTACCAACCTCGACAATCATGGAGTGGATAAGGGGGTTCGCTTCTGAGTAGTTATCAATGAGATCGGTGCCACCAGCATGAGAGGCCAGAACATCTAAGCCATTGGCAAGCTCGGAAAGAACAGAGTTGTGCTCTTGGACACGGCAAGTAAAGAGTTGCTGAAGAAGAATAAGGTCATCCTCAAGGGCCTGGGCACATGCAAGATTGGCCTGAATACCTGCAGCAAGAAGGAAATGAAAAGAACTGAGGAAAGGATGGGAAAGGAAACATATGGGAATCTGAACTAGAGCTTACATGCTCAAGCAAACTCACCACCCATCGAAGCTTGTCAGAGTCCAGCAGCTCAGAACAGCGACCGTGCTGGCTGATGCGACAAGGGAGGCAGCATGCAGATGAGGCCCCCAGATTGTCGCGATCTTTGAAACAGCAGTCAGAGGCCTTCCCACAAACAACGCAGTTGAGGCAGGGCCAGAGTCACTGGGAAAAGAAGAAATAAAGAAAAGAAAAGAAAAAAAAGGGAAAGCAAAAGACACTGATGAGAGGGTGCCAGAGTATACATGTACCTCCAGGCAAAGGCCCTTGGAACAAAGAAGGATGCTGGGAGCCCTGGAAAAGACTGAAAGAAGGGGATCAGCACAGGAAAAAGGAAGAAAAGAGGGGACAACACACTGACCTAGGCTGGGTGGAGCAGCAGGCAGAGCGGACCAATGTAACCGCTTGAGAGCATGGCAAGAGGGGGGCTCATGCCAGCAAAGGTGGGATTCCAGATGGAAGGCATGAGCGTAACAAGTATTGTCAACAGCAGGGGAAGAAGGACTGGTCCCATCAACAGAGGCAGTGCATGGAGAAGGAGGGCACTCATTGACAGGAGAAGAACCAGGAGAATTAGTGGGGGGAGCATGAGAAGGCTCCAGTGACCCAAAAAAACAAAGAGGGTGGAAGAGGGACAGGCCTGGCAACTGGCAAGGAAGAGACTGGTGGACTAGGAGCCACAGGCACTGAGGACATGGGAAGGGGCCCCACAGTAACTGGTCCCTTAGGAATGTGACTGACCTTGGTAAAATGGGACTTTGTGAGCTGAACCTCTGCTCTCAACCGAGACTGATGCAAGGGAAGCACACATCTAGCAGGAGAAACGGGGATGGAAGGAGAAGCCTGGAGTGCAGGCAGGGAGGTGCTGAGAAGAGAGGAACCCATTACTGGGTGGTAAATACGGGAAGTAGGACTAGCAGCGGTGGGTCTACTAGCCTTTGAAGGGGGAGAATCATGAAGGTCAGGATCACTCGCAAGGCCGTCTGGAGAGGGGGGGAGCCAAGCATGCTTCTGACCATGAGGGGGATGAACAGAAGAATGGTTTCCATTGAAGAGGCAAGTCACTGTGCACAGCCAAAAAGGACTCGAAATGCAAGCAGAGACTACAGACTCTGAATCACACTCTAACCCTCAATGCTACAACGACACACAACAACCACACACTCTTTAGTTTGTGGGGGATTATAATGCGATAGAAGAAAGCAGTGGAATTGATAAGATGGGTTCTAGGACCTCAAATATGCTTTAAACAGGTGCACTCTCCGATTTTCTAGACTTCTCTCAGTCTAAAGACTTTTGTTACAAGAGGTGGCGACTTTGTCACCAGGCCTCAAGGCAATATCACAAATGCACCATCCCAGATGCAGAGCGCAACACAATTCACCCTTAAAACACACAAAACTAACCCAAACACAATGCACTCTTCCAAGAGACACTCCCAAATCCAATCCACAAGAGCCACTGGGTTTGAACCAATGTGCTCTAGCTTCCTAACCAATTGTAACTCCACAGGGTTTGAACCTGTGCTGAGTCAGAGAAACCCAAAAACACAATAACACCATCCCACAAGCCAAAGGGTTTGAACCTCTGCCGACTGTAGCTCCACACGTCACCCAAAACCCTTCACACATGAGAGCACAAGCACTCTGGCCTCCCAGACGTCCCCTAGATGAACTTAGAGTTGATCACACTTCACACAGAGCTTTTACTGCTGTGAACCAATCTCTATATTTGAAGGTCTCCCCCTGCACCAAGCTGAGAGTGTCAACTTTTGCTTACACACTACACAGTGGGCGCTAGCTGGGAACCTGCTATACTACTGTGTGTCTACCATATTTATATGCACTCTCCATTACCAATTGGATCTACATATTGGGTAAAGGTCTGTGCACCATTGAGTGCTATTCCTGCATGTCTGAAACACCTCCATCCAGCATCATTCTGACTCATTTTGGTCCAGCTATTGGATTTGAGTCCAACTGAGTCACTGCCTGTTTAGCAGAGAGTCCTTTTTATATTTCTGAGCAGCATGTGCTATTTCTGGGCATCATTTTTGGGAGAGCGCACCTTCCATGTGCTTCCCTGTCATCACCAGTCTGAGGGCACATGTGGTTTTAATCTTCCTGTACAGCCACTGTGCCATAGGTCTAGAGTGTGGGCCATTCTCCTATGATATCATCGCGCTCTCCTGTGCCTGTTGATCCCTGATCAATGTCTCCCCTCTGATTGCATCATAAACACCAATTTCTTTGAGTAGAGCACTGCTAGTGTCAAGTACATTGCCTCCATGGCCAACAAAACCCATCTGGTGTCTTGTTAAGACCTGAGCCTTGCGCTCCACCTGCTGTCACCCTTAGCACTGTAACTGCTTACACTCTATACACAAGAGCACACCCTTAGTGGTTTATTTGGTTCACATAGACCCTTGCATCGTTTTAATTGCCTATTATGTTCGCAATTTCATGGGTAGACAGCCACTTGGCATGTCACCGTACCATCACTGCCAGAGGATGTTACTTTATCTGGAGCATTATCTTCTAAGCCTTCAAGACAACAAGTGCAACATTCATCATGAGCTTCTATCTGCTGGCTGATGAAAGCTGCAGCATTATAATGTTCATCAACTCGCAATATCTAATATTTATCAGTTTGCAGCATCCATACTGCAACAATAAAACAGTACCTGTTCTTCAACGTTTTTAAAGTTTGTTTGAAGTTGGTAAGCCTCTTTCAAAGATCTATGCATCTGTTCATTTGGCTTTGTATTGAAGTTTCGAGTAGCTCCTTTGGCCTGAACATCTCGTTTCAAATGCTTTAGAGAATGGATCTTGGGAAAATTCCAAGACTTTGCTTGTAGGTTCTCCTGCTTTGTAACCCTCTCATACTCCTATAAATCAGCCTCAGAAACCACTGTCAATGCTATTAAAGGAATCACATACTTGTATTAAGCTCCCAAAATGTTTTAATTCCTTTTCTACCTCATCAAGAGTATCCTGCATGTGGACTTTTAGAGAAGTATATGCATCCAACTCTACATAGCTTCGAATGCATTTCAGGAGTAAATACCCATGATTATCTGCCTCTTCTGTCAATACATTGTGAACAACAAATAGAATTTGCTATAGAATTTTTGGTAAGCTTTTCAAATATAAATAAACAAAAGTTAGCTATACTTTAGACATGTCCTCATAAATTCCTCCATCAGTAAAGGTTATAGAAGTAAAACCTCCTTCAAAATGGTACAGATTCTGCCATCTAGGGAAGGATCGCATTCTGTTACGATTGGGTAAAGGCCTGCAATATGTAGTATGTAGGAGAAAGCTTACTGTTCATCAGCTTGACAGCATTCACTTTGACCAAGTTGTATAACTTGGTTGATTAATTCATCTCTGAGATGTTTTCCCCATAAACCACTATTATTGACATGCAAACAGTCAACTGATAAGGCCATAAAAGGGTCTGTCCATTTTAACTGGAAGAAAGCATTCTAAAGCTAATAGTCAGCTATTTAATTGATTAAGTTATTGAAAACATACCTTGACATTTTGTAGACCATATCAAGAAAGCAATTCATTTTGATCCTTTTTTATTTTTAGTTGTTCCACAGAATTCAACACCTTTTGAACTTGACTTTTACTTCATAATTCATAATCTAACTCCAGATTATAGAGCTTCTCTCAAGGTACAAGGCAAATTGGGCATGGAGCTTTTCCTCCACTTCCTCTTGTTAGTGCCATTACTGTTCTGAATAGGTTTGAATCAGTTTATAAAGCTTTACAAATTCACTGAGTACATACTGCTCCTCATAGTCTGCAGATAACATTAACACCAAAGGGAAAATTTGAAGTCTTGTATCAGTTCCTGGTATGATTATATGCTGACCATGTTGATTTGTTTCAAATAATGGCTGAAGGATATGACACAAAGCCTCATGCCATACTTTCCTCTTGAAATCAATGAAGTAAGCATTTCCAGCATGCTCTGGATATTCAGGCACCTAGTTATATATTTTTAAATATCACTTCAAGAAGACAATAGAAAGTAGCTTACTTCTGGCAACCAACCAATAATACATCCACCTCCTACTCTGTGGCTATTTCTAACTTCTATTGGCAGATTGAGACATTGAACAACAACAGGATAGGATTTGGCAGATCCAAAAGATGATAGTCTAGCTTTATCAGCATACAAGAGTACAGCTGCAAGCTTTCCATCTTTAGGTAACTTTGACTATGAGGATATAAACCATAAGTCATACATGATGTTGCTTCTTATAGAATAGAAAGTACCTGTATATTCCACCACATTTTTCCTGTCCAAGGTTCATCCCAGAACCATACAAATTGACTTCCATTCCATCACAACATTTTGATAGCATCCCAAACAAAATGTGATTGAAGAAGAGGGTCCTTTATCAACTCCTGCAGCCACTCAAGGATGTTATGGTGAAAAACATCATATTCATAAGTCCTCTGTTTGAGCTTCACT
>JANDKJ010000120.1:0-163152 GCA_028551335.1 Armillaria sp. CMW 4456 | reverse complement strand
GAGCGTGTGAACCAAGAGGTTGAAAAATACCTGCAACTCTTTGTTAACCATCGACAAAACGATTGGGCCGACTGGCTACCCCTCGCCGCGTTCCAACACAACAACCGCATACACTCGGCAACTGGGAGGAGCCCCTTTTTCATCAACTATGGGCGTCACCCCCGAATAGTCGCCAACGATGCCCCCCGAGGAACCAGAATGCCCATAGCCACAGAATTCGCGACCGAGATGAAGAAGATACATGACGAGACAAAGGCGGCACTGGAGAAGGCCGCACACCAAATGAAGACCAACTATGACCGTCATAGACAACCGTCCACACAATACCACGTAGGCGATAAAGTATGGCTAGACACAACGAACCTACACCTACCGCGACCCAAGAAGAAACTTGACGACAAGCACGTAGGACCATTCCCAATCCTTGCCACTGTAGGGGCTTCAGCATATAAACTCAAGCTACCCACTACGTGGCGAATCCACCCAGTCTTCAATGAATTCCTACTTACTCCATATGTTCCCCCTATGTTCCCGTCCCAAGTAACAACACCACCACCACCACCAGATATTATTAACGATGAAGAGGAATATGAGGTAGAGGCCATTGTCGATAGCAGACAGAGGCGAGTCAGAGGAAAGAAGGGCCAACCATCAAGACTAGTAACAGACTATCTAGTCAAGTGGAAGGGCTATTCTGATGAAGAAAACCAATGGGTAAGGGAAGACCTCCTCGAACACGCAACCAACGCAATCGCAGACTTTGAAAAATCGCAACAACAAATAGGCACATCAGCAGTCGGGATGACTGCCTTAACAGGGGGGTAATGTCACGATTTTAACCCCTAACCATGTCACAAGACAACCCCTAATCATACCTTAACCCCAAGCTCACCACTTAGCTGCCTAGCCCGCACTTTGCTCCTCTTGCTCGTCTAACTCTGTCCACTCCCTCCCTATCGCTTCACTATCTTCGCCTGGTTTGGAGTTCTCTTTCATTGTACTATAACAATTCGTCCAGCTGACACCCCAGACTCTTCTTGCTGGCCAAACACCGGCGCCTAAATAGTGTACAACAGTATTATACGATCCATGTATTTAAGTAGGACAGCTCGTGCTGGTAAAACCCCAGCCTTGAGCTAAGTTAAATCTATACCAACTTAGTCGAAACTCACCCCACTCTCTCAAGCCAAAGAGTCAAGACATTAGTCTCGACTTCACGCTAACAGGTTGATGCACCGGTGTTACTCGAACACGAAGTAGCCAGTTGTTTGTCATTGTTAGAGTCACGTGAAGGTTGGGTCTAACATGATGGGACAGTAAATTGAATAGTAAGATACATATCTCAGTTGGTGCAATGTAGACAAAATGATTAATGTATTTGCTCCAAATAAAAAATATGTGCTACCTTTAATGCATTCAGTAGTTATGGGGATATGATTGAGAATATAAGGGGCATGTATATAAAGAAAAGTAAAAGTAGATGATGCCTAAACAGTAGGTAAAATACTAAGACATATGGATATCAAATTCATATTCAGCCAATATTTATTGCTCAGTCAGGCACAGAACTGTTGTGTAATGACTGAGATATGCACAATGACTATATAGTTTTATACTTATAAGGGATCTCTAAACTAGGAGAAATACATTAGAAAATGCAGATAGTGATAGTATTTGAAATAATAAGAAAGTGATATTCAGATGCAATACTCTTATAACATTCTTTATGGATAACCTACAGGATATTTAATAACTTTGTTCATCTGACAGCCTAAGGTGTTGGAGCTAATAGGTTTGCAAAAGAATATGTTTTTCTTTTTCTTTCATAGAGATAATCCTTCAAAATATTAAGACTTTTAGAGGTTGCAGAGATACTTTCACATTCTTAATTAATCAGAATTGAGTTGAAGTCAGTAATCTTAAAAGAAGGGATATATATTGAATGAAGAATAGAATAAGATACTACAAGGGTTGTAAGTGATATGAAAGTATGAGTGAAGAAAATATACATACCTCAGTTAGGCACAGCAGAAGACATTGAAATGACTGAGGTATACTACATGCTACATAAGGTGATATATATGCATAGATAGTGAATATGCAATAGGAAATTCAGGTGGGTAGCATATAATGTATGGAATAAGTAGGCATCTGGAAGCAATGTTGAAGATAATAGGTAAAAGTAAGCTGTTTTTCTTTTCTTTCATTGATAATCCTTCAAAATAGAAGGCTTTTAGAGGTTGCATGATACATTCTTGATTAATCAGAATTGATCAAAGTCAGTAATCTTTAAAGAATATATGCTGTGCATCTGTAAATAGTATATCACTAAAAGACAATAGGTAGTAGGGCTTTCCTTCTGTGTATGCTATTCCAATTTTTTGTGTATCTGGAATATCAGAAAGGAGTTGTGCTGCAATATTTTTAAAGGAATACTTGCTAACCTGTGTGAGTCATATTTAAAATTTGATTGTTAGTGAACAAATGAGACATATGTTAGGGCAAGTATAAGATATTGAATTGACAAGCAAGAAGCTCTATCATATTCTGCAGGCCAAGTTTAATACTCTTATGTTGGAATGGACATTATATACTGAATATAGACATTTGAGCACTCTCACCATGTTTCCACTTATTACTATAGATTGCTATACTGTATAAAGGTGAGTACTTACCTATACTACTTTATTTACCTTACTAATGAGCACCTATAGTCTACATTATAGCTAAGGGTGTATTCTAATAGGTACAAACCTATGCATGTCACTATTCTTAGGTAAGATGCATGAAAGGAATTAGGTTTATTTGATTAAACATCAAAGTACAGCATAAACCCATGGATATAGGTAATTTCAAGATATAGAATGGTATATATAGTGGAGTAATAAGCCGGGTTTGGGGCGGGCCCCAACAAGCTGAAGTTCCATGCTGCAGTCAAGATTGTGGAGGGCCCGAGCATGCGAGGGGTCTCCACAATCATGACGAAGGCATGGGACAGAAGCTTGTCTATATATAATGGAAGCTCAGTGTTTGGTATTGTTAGTTTTAGGGGGAATGTTACTAAGCATTATAAAGATATTTACTTAAGCATGACTAAGCAGCTGGATCACTCCTTTAGGCACTTAATTCCCACATTTTTATTGGGTGCCTCAATACTTATATAAGCTGATGGTGACTCATTTGGGATGCCTCACAACTTAGGAAGGTAGTTCCCACAGATTCACTTTTCAACCATTTTTTATTCCTCAACAGCCACTGAACCATTTCTACTGCTTCTTTTATTTTTTGCTATATACAATAAGACTATATTTGATATTTATTACATGATTACAGATCAAAATCTCTTAACTATGCAGATAATAAACTAAAATTCATGCAGAGTTAACTAATTATTTGAATCAACAATATCTATTGTGATATTTCACTGCTGTCTTTGGCACTCTTTTAGATATATTCTTTATGCAATAGATTAAGGAAATAGAGAACAACTCATTGCTTAATTTGATAAATCTAACCTTGAAGGAGTATTGCTATTTTAATAATGAACAAAGAATATGTATAAGTATCTATCTAAAGCAATGTAAGTAATATGAATAAGGTAGTAATAAGAAAAGATATACTATTGATGAAGAATAAATGGTAAGAACTGAGTCAGTGCAATGTAGACAAAATAACTGTAGATTGACAGTACTACTGTACCTATTGACAAAGAATAAATGGTAAGAACTAAGAGTAATTGTAAGTAATGGGACAGTAAATTGAATAGTAAGATACATACCTCAGTTGGTGCAATGTAGACAAAATAGCTAATGTATTTGACTATCTATAACATGTATAGATATGATTGAGAATATAAGAGGCATGTATATAAAGAAAAGTAAAAGTAGATACTAATTAAACAGTGGGTAAAATACCAATATGACATATATTCTCCAATACATATCTCAATCAGATATTCTCCAATATGCACCTCAGTCAGGCACAGTGTATGTATAACAACTGAGATATAGATAGTGATGTCTATGATATGAAATATAAGAGAGTAAATTCAGATGAAATATCATGTAACATATGGATAACCTCCAATATTTAATACTTTGTTCATCTGACAGCCAAGGTGTTGGAGCTAATAGGTTTACAAAAGGAACCTGTTTTTCATTTTGTTTTATTAGATAATCCTCCAAAATATTAAGGCTTTTAGAGATTGTATAGATACTTTCACATTCTTGATTAACCAGAATTGAGTCAAAATCAGTAATCTTAAAAGAAGGGATATATGCTGTGCATCTATAAATAGTGTATTACTAAAAGACAATAGGTAGTAGGGCTTTCCTTCTGGTATTTTGGAATATCTGTGTATGCCATTTCAATTTTTTGTGCATCTGGAATGTCAGAAAGAAGTTGTGCTGCAATGTTTTTAAGAGAATACATGCTAATCTGTGTCAGATATTTTTAAATGTTTGATTCTTGATGAGTAAATAGCATGTACATAGGAAACAGCATGGCTTTGCAAAACCTGGTGGGTCAGATGGGTGGGTATATATGGGTATGGGTACAGGCATTGGGTATCTATGACCTGAGAGATACCTGTTGTAAGCTGTATACCTATCTAACTGACCTGTAGATACATAAGACTGTAATTTTACAGATATGTTAAGTACTAATATAATATATACATGAAATAAACTCACTCTCAGATGTTCAAGGAGATGAAACAGCTGAGGAGGGAGACTATATACAATTGTCCATAATGGCAATGAAACAGTAAGACATGATATTATAGCAATGGACATACCACCTAAGCTTTCCCAATATAACCCACAGGTTGACAGGTACAGATATGGATACAGCTTAGGATACCTATAGGTTACCCATGCCATTCCCTACATATACATCAAGGCAGATTTAAAATGCCTTTCTATTATTGAATATGTCAAAGAGGCCAGATTCATTAGATTGAGCATAAAAATACTGTGTAAACCCATGGATGTAGACTGTTACACTGTTGGTTACTATGGAACTGTTTCCTAGATAATGTAACATTCATTTATAGATTAGACAGATAGATATGTATAGGTATAGAGTTTGAGATATCCATGGTTTGAGATACTGATGTTAAGCATGTCAACTTAGAACAGGCAAATATAGATGTAATTTAGAACTATGATAAAAGGTAGATTAGCAGTGTAATTTGGTAAATGTACTTAGATAGAATTGTCTACACAGTGGAGTAATTAGCCAGGTTTGGGGCGGGCCCCAACAATGCTGAAGTTCCATGCTGCAGTCAGGATTGTGGAGGGCCCAAGTGTGCGAGGGGCCTTCACAATCATGACGAAGGCATGGGACAGAAGCTTGTAGTATATAAGTGGAAACATGGTGAGGGTGCTAGCAGTCAAATGTCCATTCTGACATAGAGACATCTCAATTGGCTAAGATGCAAAGCAATGGAAGCAGCCTGCCTGTCTTTTAGACCTTATTTGTTCACAATCAAATTTCATTGGGTGACTCAACACTTAGGTATAGCAAGATATACTCTTTGGGAATGCCTTGCACTACAAAGGTTTCCACATTCACTTTTCAACATATTGCTCAGCTGCCATGTGGTGTGTGTTAATAGCAGAGTGTTGGAATTGATCTGACATCTATGCACACTATATTGAAATAGCATATTACAGATATTCCAAAATACTGGAAGAAAAGCTCTAACTATCCATTGTCTTTTAGTGATATACTATTTATAGATGCATAGCATATATTCCTTTCTTTTAAGATCTACTGATTTTAACTTAATTCTGATTAATCAAGAATGCAAGGTTAAGTATCTCTGCAACCTCTAAAAGCCTTAATATTTTGGAGGATTATCTAATAAAACAAAATGAAAAACAGGTTCCTTTTGCATACCTATTAGATCCAACACCTTGGCTGTCAGATGAACAAAGTATTAAATGTTGAAGATTATCCATATGTTATACAATATTTCATCAGAATTTACTCTCTTATTATTTTATATACTATCACTATCTATTTTCTCTGTCTTTCTCCTACGTCATAGGTCCCTTATAAGTAGAAACCATTGACACCTATATATCTCAGTCATTACACATACACTGTGCCTGACTGAGGTATGTATTAGAGAATATCCATTTGATATCCATACAGTCTTAGTATTTTACACACTGTTTAATTAGTATCTACTTTTACTTTTCTTTATATACATGCCTCTTATATTCTCAATCATATATATACATGAATAGATAGTCAAATACATCAGTCATTTTGTCTACATTGCACCAACTGAGGTATCTATTTTACTATTCAATATACCATCCCATTACTTATAATTACTCTTAGTTCTTACCATTTATTCAATTATCATCAACAGTATGTCTTCTCTTATTACCATCTTATTCATATTATCTACATTTCTGGTAGATACTTATATATACTATTTATTTATTAGGTATGGTCTCTCAATATAGTCATTACATATATACTGTAAACTGAAATATTGATACATCATCTTTGTTTATTATTAAAATGACAATACTCCTTCAAGATTAGATTTATCAAATTAAGCAATATCTTGCTCTCTATTTCATTAACCTATTGCATAAATAATGTACTAAAAGAGTGCCAAAGACATCAGTAAAATATCACAATAGATATTTGTTGATTCAAATAATTAGTTAATTCTGCATGAATTTTAATTTATTATCTGTATAGTTTAGAGATTTTGATCTGTAATCATGTAATAAATATCAAATATAGTCATATTGTATATGGCAAAAAATAAAAGAAGCAGTAGAAATGGTTCAGTGACTGTTGAGGAATAAAAAATGGTTGAAAAGCAAACTGTGGGAACTACCTTCCTAAGTTGTGAAGCATCCCAAAAGAGCCACTATCAGCTTATATAAGTGTTAAGGCACCCAATAAAAATGTGTGAATTAAATGCCTAAAAAGTGGTCCAGCTGCTTACCAATTGCTTAAGTAAATATCTTTGTCATGCTTAGTCATATTCTTAAGTAACATTATTAAGTAACATTCCCCCTAAAACTAACAACACCAAACACCATTGTGATTTAATATATAGACAAGCTTCTGTCCCATGCCTTCGTCATGATTGTGGAGACCCCTCACATGCTCGGGCCCTCCACAATCTTGACTGCAGCATGGAACTTCAGCTTGTTGGGGCCTGCCCCAAACCCGGCTTATTACTCCACTATATATACCATTCTATATACTTTAGAAACTGCTACCTATATCTATGGGTTTATGCTGTACTTCTGTTCATGCTTAATCAAATAAACCTCATTCCTTTCATGCATCTTATCTAAGAATAGTGACATGCATAGGTTTGTACCTATTAGAATACACCCTTAGCTATAATGTAGACTATAGGTGCTCATTAGTAAGGTAAATAAAGTAGCATAGGTAAGTACTCACCTTCATACAGTATAGCAATCTATAGTAATAAGTGGAAACATGGTGAGGGTGCTTAAATGTCTATATTCAGTATATAATTATCCCAACATAAGGGTATCAAACTTGGCCTACAGAATGTGATAGATAGCTTCTTGCTTGTCAATCCAACATCTTACTTGCCTTAACATATATCTCATTTGTTCACCAACAATCAAATTTTAAATATGACTAACACAGGTTAGCAAGTATTCCTTTAAGAATATTGCAGCACAACTCCTTTCTGATATTCCAGATGCACAAAAAATTGAAATAGCATACACAGATATTCCAAAATACCAGAAGGAAAGCCCTACTACCTATTGTCTTTTAGTGATATACTATTTACAGATGCACAGCATATATCCCTTCTTTTAAGATTACTGACTTTGACTCAATTCTGATTAATCAAGAATGTAAAAGTATCTATGCAACCTCTAAAAGCCTTAATATTTTGAAGGATTATCCAATAAAAGAAAAAGAAAAACAGGTTCTTTTTGCAAACCTATTAGCTCCAACACCTTAGCTATCAGATGAACAAAGTATTATTGGGAGATTATCCATACATTATATGGTATCTCATCTAAATTTACCTTTTTATTATTTCACATATCACTATCTACTTTTCCCATCTCACTCCTATTTTGTTGATTTCTTATAAATAGCAACTGAAGACATCTACATACCTCAGTCACTACACCTACACTGTGCTTAACTGAGGTATGTCTCTTTATCATTACTGGCTTATACACATTTACTTAGTATTGCTTTTACTTACATTTACTTATCTATATTCTTTGTTCATTAAGTATTAAATGTTGAAGGTTATTCATACATTACATGATATGTCATGTATCTTACTCTTTTATTATTTCACATACTATCACTACCTATTTTCTCATTTTACTCCTATCTCATAGATTCCTTATAAGTAGGAACTGTAGACACCTGCATATCTGACAGTCATTACACATATGCTATGTCTGACTGAGGCATTTCTTCTCTTATTACTGCCTTATTCATATTACTTACATTGCTTGTAGATACTTATACATATTCTTTGTTCATTATTAAAATAGTAATACTCCTTCAAAGTTAGATTTATCAAATTAAGCATTGAGTTGCTCTCTATTTCCTTAACCTATTGCATAAAGAATCTTCTAAAAGAGTGCCAAAGACAGTAGTAAAATATCACAATAGATATTTGTTGATTCAAATAATTCATTAATTCTGCATGAATTTTAATTTATTATCTGCATAGTTTAGATATTTTCATCTGGAATCATGTAATAAATATTAAATATAGTCTTATTGTATATGATAAAAAATCAAAGAAGCAGTAGAAATGGTTCAGTGGCTGTTGAGCAATAAAAAGTGGTTGAAAAGTGAACTGTGGGAACTACCTTCCTAAGTGGTGAGGCATTCCAAAAGAGCCACCATCAACTTACATAAGTGTTGAGGCACCCAATAAAAATGTGTGAATTAAGTGCCTAAAAGAGTGGTCCAGCTGCTTACCAATTGCTTAAGTAAATATATTAGCTAATGAGCTGACTAATGAGCTGACCTAACATTTCCTTTGAATCTAACAACACCAAACACCATCCTGATTTAATATATAGACAAGCCTCTGTCCCATGCCTTCATCATGATTGTGAATGACCCTCGCATGCTTGGGCCCTTCACAATCTTGACTGTGGCATGGAACTTCAGCTTGTTGGGGCCCACCCCAAACCCGGCTTATTACTCCACTATATATACCATATCTATATTTTTCAAATTATCTATAATCTACCTTTTATTCATCATATCAATCAGCATAACAGTCTGCCTATTCATAGACATGATTAACATCATATCTATACTTCTATGCTCAATCTAATAAACCTAATTCCTTAACTTATCTAAGAATGGTGATGTGCATAGGTTTGTACCTATGGGAACACACTTTTTAGCTATAATGTAGACTATACAGGTGCTCATTAGTAAGGTAAATAAGATAGCATAGGTAAGTATTCACCTACCAGTACACATATGCTACCTGTGGGTCATAATAAAACTTAGAAACATCCATTGCTATGTGCTCAAATTACTTCTTCATTGCCATTCAGTATATAATGTCCATTTTCATCAACATATCTAGGGTATCAAACTCATGCCTATATTAGAATGTGATAGAGCTCCTTGCTTGTCAATCCAACATCTTATGCTTGCCTTAACATATATCTCATTTGTTCACTAACAATCAAATTTTAAATATGACTAACACAGGTTAGCAAGTATTCCTTTAAAAATATTGCAGCACAACTTCTTTCTGACATTCCAGATGCACAAAAAATTGAAATAGCATACACAGATATTCCAAAATACCAGAAGGAAAGCCCTACTACCTATTGTCTTTTAGTGATATACTATTTATAGATGCACAGTATATATCCCTTCTTTTAAGATTACTGACTTTGACTCAATTCTGGTTAATCAAGAATGTGAAAGTATCTCTGCAACCTCTAAAAGCCTTAATATTTTGAAGGATTATCTAATAAAAGGAAAAGAAAAACAGGTTCCTTTTGCAAACCTATTAGCTCCAACACCTTGGCTGTCAGATGAACAAAGTATTAAATTTGGAGGTTATCCATATGTTATATGATATTTCATCTGAATTTACTCTTTTATTATTTCATATACTATCACTATCTATTTTCTCTGTCTTACTCCTATTTCATAGATCCCTTATAAATAGCAACTAGACACCCACATACCTCAGTCATTACACCTACACTGTGCCTGACTGAGGTATGTCTCTTTATCATTACTGGCTTAGAATATCTATTACATTGTCTTACATTTTACTCATGATAATTAGTATTCTTTGTTCATTAAGTATTCTTTATGTTGCCTCTTATTCTCATATGTTACATGTTATTTCACTTGAAATACTCTTCTATTATTTCACATACTATCACTATTCAATCTATATTTTACTCCTATCTCATAGATCCCTTATAAGTAGAAACCACTTACACCTGTACCTTAGTTCTTACCACATATGCAGTAGTATGTACTGCCTTTATTCAATAGTATGTCTTCTCTTATTACTGCCTTATTCATATTACTTACATTGCTTGTAGATACTTATACATATTCTTTGTTCATTATTAAAATAGCAATACTCCTTAAAGATTAGATTTATTAAATTAAGCAATGAGTTGCTCTCTATTTCCTTAATCTATTGCACAAAGAATCTTCTAAAAGAGTGCTAAAGATGGCAGTGGAATATCACAATAGATATTTGTTGATTTGAATATTTCTCAATGTCAAACAATAAGTTGTACATGAAATTTAATTTATTAGTTGCATAGTTTAGAGATTTTCATCCTGGAATCATGTAATAAATATTAAATATAGTCTTATTGTATATAGCAAAAAATAAAAGAATCAGTAGAAATGGTTCAGTGGCTGTTGAGCAATAAAAAGTGGTTGAAAAGCGAACTGTGGGAACTACCTTCCTAAGTGGTGAGGCATCCCAAAAGAGCCACCATCAGCTTATATAAGTATTGAGGCACCCAATGAAAATGTGGGAATGAAGTGCCTAAAAGAGTGGCTCCAGCTGCTTACCAATTGCTTAAGTAAATATCTTTGTAATGAGCTGACTAACATTCCCATTTCCTTAGAAACTAACAAACCAAACACCAATGTGTTTTAATATATAGACAAGCTTCTGTCCCATGCCTTCATCATGATTATGGAGACCCCTTGCATGCTTGGGCCCTCCACAATCTTGACTGCAGCATGGAACTTCAGCTTGTTGGGGCCTGCCCCAAACCCAGCTTATTACTCCTCACTTTATTCACTCCTTTTTAAATAATTTTATTCTATTCTCTAATCTATAAGAACTTCTGGATATACAATATTAGGTGTTTTAAATTCTGGAGATCCAGATTTTACTAATACCTTTACACCTTGTTTTGAAGTACATCTTGATAGAGCTACATACAATTGTCCATGTGTAAATACAGGAGTCTGAAGATTAATACCTACATATTTGACAGATTGTCCTTGAGACTTGTTGATTGTCATGCTAAAGCAAATACAGGCTGGAAATTGGTGCCAATGTAAATCAAATGGAAGTTCTGTACCAGAGCTCAAAGTGATACATGGAATAAATGCAGTCTTCCCCTTATGATCACCACTAAGTATTCTGACATGGAGAAGTCTATGACCCATGCCTATGGGAATGACACATGTCCCATTGCAAAGACCATTTTTTGGATCCAAATTTCTTAGAAGCATTAATGGGACTCCTCATTTAAGACATAACTTTGACAAAGGAAATCCTGGCATATTGATACTATTTAGGAATTCTATAGGGTATTCCATATCTCCATCAACCCCTTCTTCTCTTTGTTGACTATCAGCACTATAATAAACCTTTTCCTGTCCTTGAAAATGACTAAGAATTATCTTGTTGATATCATCAACATCTGTATTTTGAGAACAGAGAATTGTTTGCTCTGAGAAAAAGGCATCATTGTAATGAGAGGGATTGAGTGTATGGATGGAAGGATAGATTGCCTTTATAAGATGCTCAATAGTGTCACCACATTTTATAGCATCTGGAAGAGTAACAAATCCAGAGTCATCAGAGTTTCTTCCATGTCCAACATCTAACAGCCACTTTGCAAACTCAACTTCATCATTCTCCAATCACATATTTTGTGTTAGTTTAAGAATAGTAATACTTCTCCAAAGTGGAGATTGTTGAATGCATTGAGCAATAATTTGTTCTCTACTGCCTTTAATAACTACAAGAAGGATCTGTTGAAAGTCACCTCCAAAGACAACTGTAAGACCTCCAAAAGGACGATCATCCCCTCTAATATCTCTCAATGAGGCATCTACAGCCTCTTGGCAAAATCGATCCTGTGTAGGAACTTCATCTCAAACAATAAGATCAGTCTTTTGAATTAACTCTGCCAGATGGGATCTATGCTTAATATTACAGGTTCATCCTTCATAAAGATCTATAGGAATTTTGAAAGTAGAGCATGCAGTATGGCCACCCATTAAAAGAAGAGATGCAATGCCAGATGAAGCCACACATAAAACAATTTTGTTCTGTGCTTGTAGCACATAACACAATGTATTATATGTGAATGTTTTTCCTGTTCCACCAGGTCCATGCAAGAAAAATAACTGGTTTACATGTATAAATATAATTGTTTAATTATTATATATAGAATACATACCTTTGGTTCATTGTTCATTACAGCATTATAGACTGCATCAAAAGCAATTCTCTGATCTGTATTCAGTCTTTCTTGATGTTCTCTTGCTAACTGACTCTGATCTGCAGCAATATATCTTCTTTGCTCTGCAATTAGTGGATTGGAATCAACAAAGTTCATAGCCCTCCATCTTTGCCTATTAGACTCTGGTAAACCAAAATCTGTTGTAAAAGATCTCAATTCATTTTCCAGAAGATATAATCCATAGTCATAGATATCATCTGCTGTGATATTCTCATTGGGATTAAAGTGTCTTTCTAAATCTTCACAAATAGAAACTGGGCGGTTGAATTGATTCCATAAAGCTAATGGATCAGAGGGATGGCAATCTCTGAGAATAATAACAAAGAGTTGTCAAAGTTGTGGTCCCAGCTTAAATACAGATGCCTCCTCCAAACATTGACTCCATTCTCTATCATCCTGTAGTAGACCATGTGCTAAACAGGCTGCTCTAAATGTCTCATAATTTTCACCTTCAAAGTGTTTAAGATCCTCATAGCAGGTTGGTCCATGTACAACTGTTAATAAAAGATGAAGATAGAACTGCTCTCCAGAAGTTGGATGGGCAAAATACATTCTACCAATGGCAAAACCTCTTTTGCGAATAGTCCAATTTTTATTCTTTTTATTCCAGCAGAACTTTTGAGGAAACTCTTGATAAAGGCAACTACGTTGACATGCCAAGTGGCTGTCTACCCATGAAATTGCGAACATAATAGGCAATTAAAACAATGCAAGGGTCCATGTGAACCAAATAAACACCTAAGGGTGCGCTCTTGTGTATAGAGTGTAAGCAGTTACAGTGCTAAGGGTGACAGCAGGTGGAGCACAAGGCTCAGGTCTTAACAAGACACCAGATGGGTTTTGTTGGCCATGGAGTCAATGTACTTGACACTAGCAGCGCTCTACTCAAAGAAATGGGTGTTTATGATGCAATCAGAGGGGAGACATTGATCAGGGATCAACAGGCACAGGAGAGCACAATGATATCATAGGAGAATGGCCTGCACTCTAGACCTATGGCACAGTGGCTGTACAGGAAGATTAAAACCACATGTGCCCTCGGACCAGTGATGACAGGGAAGCACATGGAAGGTGCACTCTCCCAAAAATGATGCTCGGAAATAGCACATGCTGCTCAGAAATATAAAGAGGACTCTCTGCTAAACAGGCAGTGACTCAGTTGGACTCAAATCCGATAGCTGGACCAAAATGAGTCAGAATAATGCTGGACAGAGGTGTTTCAGGACATGCAGGAATAGCACTCAATGGTGCATGGACCTTTACCCAATATGTAGATCCAATTGGTAATGGAGAGTGCATATAAATACAGTAGACACACAGTAGTATAGCAGGTTCCCAGCTGGTGCCCACTGTGTAGTGTGTTTAAGCAAAAGTTGACACTCTCAGTGCAGTGCAGGGGGAGACTTCAAATATAGAGATTGGTTCACAGCAGTAAAAGCTCTGTGTGAAGTGTGATCAACTCTAAGTTCATCTAGGGGACGTCTGGGGAGGCCAGAGCGCTTGCGCTCTCATGTGTGAAGGGTTTTGGGTGACGCATGGAGCTACAGTCGGCAGAGGTTCAAACCCTTTGGCTGATTAGCTTGGCTCTTTTCCCCAAGTGGCAGAGTTCAAACCCTTTGTTGTGGGACGGTGTTATTGTGTTTTTGGGTTTCTCTGACTCGGCACAGGTTCAAACCCTGTGGAGTTACGATCGGTTAGGAAGCTAGAGTGCATTGGTTCAAACCCAGTGGCTCTTGTGGATTGGATTTGGGAGCGTCTCTTGGAAGAGCGCATTGTGTTTGGGTTAGTTTTGTGTGTTTTAAGGGCAAATTGTGTTGCGCTCTGCATCTGGGATGGTGCATTTGTCATATTGCCTTGAGGCCCGGCGACAAAGTCACCACCTCTTGTAACAAAAGTCTTTAGACTTAGAGAAGTCTAGAAAATCGGAGAGTGCACCCGTTTAAAGCGTATTCGAGGTCCTAGAACCTGTCTTATCAATTCCACTGCTTGCTTCTATCGCATTATAATCCCCCACGAACTAAAGAGTGTGTGGTTGTTGTGTGTGGTTGTAGCATCAAGGGTTAGAGTGTGATTCAGAGTCTGTAGTCTCTGCTCGCATTTCGAGTCCATTTTGGCTGCACGCAGCGACTTGCCTCTTCAACGTGCTAATGTAGAGGCATCAGCAGGATTTTGAATAGCTGCTTTAGCTTCATTTTTATTTGTTTCAAAAAATTCAGTCAACATTGTGTCTCCTGCAGCACCTTGGTCCACTACTGTTTGAGCATTGTCATTTCCATCAAAGACCACCAAGTGCTCATTGGGCAAATGCACAACCAAATGAACTACATTTGGTTTCTCCTATTTATTTCATATATGAGTCTTCTTGTAATATAAACATTTAATTTGTGCTAAACACTAACCTCATGCATAAAATAATGGAATATTTGCCAAATGACTTCTGCTGCTGATATATAACATGCATCCAAATATTGCTTGATCTCATTTTCAGTATCTCTGAACCCAATTGTTGTTCTATCATGACCCTTATATACATATTTATGTATGTATTTAAAAGCTTTCACAGAGACACAAACTTCCAGATTGACATGACACTCAAGGAGTAAGAGTAAAAGTGGAGAGTAAGGAACAACCCAAGAGTTATCAATTGTCTTTCCATTTAAAGGAGAGTGTGGGTCATTAATTGTGAATGTTTGACCTTGACATCTATGATATAAAGGATATCCATTTTCAGACATCATAGTTTCATTCTGAAAAGGTTTTGGAAAGCCCTTTGTACATTTGCCATCTTTCATACATACAGCATTTGGGTTCATAACACCACATGGACCATGGATCATGTATTTAGTAACAGCCTTATAAAGCCTGGGATATTTCTCTTCATCAGGTATTTCAGCAGAAATGACACAATCAACCAAATGAGGATCATGGATATGTGAATCAGGAGATAAGAAGATAAGAATATGAATATGAGGAAGACCTCGTTTCTGAAATTCAATGGTACAAACATGTCCTACATAATGTCCAAATAGTCCATGAGTGATTTTATGCAATATTAGTCTAATTTTTTCATGAAATACATGGGCAATTAAATCAGGGCAGTCATTAGGACTTTGTCCAGGCAAGAGATTATCTACCACTTCCTTCCATCTGGGATTGGCAGTAATTGTAAGAAAGAAATCTGGCTTGGAAAAAAATCTGGCCAAAGCCAAAGAATCCTGATATAGTTGAAACATATGTCGGGAACTTCCAATAAATGAAGAAGGAAGAATGAAGCAATTGCCCAGCATATTCATGTCAACATCTACTGTATCACGAACACTATCCACCAATCCTTGATAGACTTCAGAATGTATCTGACACCATTATACCTTAACCATTGCAGTCTGGCCTGATCAATCTGGGCAAAGGCATCACAGATATACTGTTGGAAAAGACTTAGTGCTCTAAAGAGATGGTTAGACTCTCAACCCATTCAGGTTGTATGTAAAGACGATAACCAATGATCCTACATTGCAGTAACACACAATTGTTTTCCTCTTGTTTGTCGACCATCTTCTTCAGCATAATCACTTCCAGGCACTTCAAGACGATTTTGATTCTCATCCAGGTTTACTCCTCTTAATGGAATTCTAAGATGCCATCCTACCTCTCCTCTTGGAAATAAAAGAATATAGTATAATGGTAGATAAAAGGGACTATAGTCCTGGATCCGCATAAGATGACCTTGTCGAAGAGATACCATAATATCACATTTAGCATCACAGCTCATATTATCCTGAATAGCAACAGCAATCTGAGATTCTGTAGGCAGATTCCAACGTCACTTATCCTGATCAGCAGGGTAGTGATACAGCAGTGCGCTCAATACCTGTAGTATTGAAACTTCTGTTAATCTTTCATGGGCCATTTTGAATTTTCTAACATGCACATTATTTTCCATAAGCCAATCCTGCAGTTCCAGTAGTATAGTACCATCCAATATATTTTGATTGTTGGAATTCCGCTTCTTAATAGCATCTTGGGGATCCAAAAAATATACTTGAGCATATTTAATTGAACCATTGTCTCCTGGCAGTAACTGACCCAATTTATGAGTGAGTTCACCTTGAATTTTATACACATAAGGACCATGATTTGCTGCCAGTGTTTAGACTGTTATCCACTTTCACACCTGAGGAAGCCATAGCAAATGCAGCATTATACTGTCTAATATATTTTCAAAAATCTTTTTCTCTAATCTCTTGACCACAGAATAAATTCCATAAAAAAGTGGGAGGTTTTTGAAGTGCAGGTAGTTCAACTTTACCACTAAACAACATCCACCAAATACTGGGTTATTTTTGAAGATTTAGACAGCTTCTCTACTATCCAATGAAGAGCACCACAGTGAGCACATGTCAATTTCATTTCACCTAATGACAACAGTTGAAATTCATCTCTATGATCATCAACAGGCTGTAATCCTAATGGTAAGTCATTAATATTGAGAATATTAGGAGGGAGATGTTGCTCTAAATTAGGAGGATCAGCTTCTTCAAGAGCATCTTCATCTCTCTAAGTCAGGAGAAATATCATTATCAGGTGCACCCTCTATCTAAGATCACAGTAAGGAAGTAGGAACTGGCATTACAGAGGCAGTAGATTGTTGAGCATTACAGTCTATGTAGAAGGAGCAGGAGGAATAGAAGGAATTATTAGCCAAATGATTGGGGGTGCATTGAACAAAGGGTGTAGATTTACAGCTGATGAATGTTGCTCAATATGATATCTATGACGAACAGGAGCAGTGGAAGAGGAGGAAGATTTGCCAATTCTTGATGTAAATCAGAAGAATTATGATAGTTCATATGATCTGGATTTACAGATGAATATTCTGTTGAACATGATGACCTTGATGGTGAACAGGAGCAACAGGAAAAGCTGAACCGGAGATTGGAAACCTTGTTGCAAATTAGAAGATATAAGATCTTCATTTACAGAAGATAACTGTTGCTGAACATGAGACCATGCATGGAGCAGCAGGAACAGAAGGAATATTGGAAGTCATGAGAAAATCTGTGCCTGTTGAGACACATTGTAGGTGTACTATAAGATTTGCCATCCCCTGAGACAATCTATAAGTTCTTCCCCTTATACTGCACAGTCTGTAAATTAGGGGCATCATTCATATCTCCAATGAATGGATCAACATCATTATCTACACTACTTTCAGAAGCTATAGTAGAGTGATGAGGTATGCGGCAATGCTCAGGACTGTCTAAGACATGACCTGAGATGCTCAGCATTATGCTCTCATCCATGAGATGGTGTAGAGGGAGGTGTAGACCTCATATGACAATCATGCATTAATATAATTGAGTTAGCTTCTCGATTATATAAATATATACACATTTTTAGACTTGGACAGTTTAGAGAAAGAAAGTCTGGGCTGAGGATATTGATAGCAATAGCAGATGAAGAGCTCTATGGTAAGAGAGGCTCTGTAGATCACTGTAGATAGCAATAATCAATATAATTGATATAATAATGATAATATAATAAATACATACATGTATCTTGATTACAAATAGGTTGGATGGCTCAGATAGAGGTAATCTAAGCTCTGGGAATGTGATAGCAAGAGGTCAGAAAGAAGCTTGATGATCAGGATCAGTATAGATGATGCAAATGATTAGTATGATTGATATAAATATAACAATTAAATATACACACATTTCTCCTTGTACATAGCAATATCCACTAATAGAAGCCAAGGAAAGAGCAAAAGAGATGAGGGAGATATAGAAGAAGCAAGAGGAGCAATGGAGGGGGTGATGATGGTAACTGAGGAAAGGAGGGAAAGGTGTGGCAGCCACATGTGCAGAGTAGAGCCTAATGGGGATGGCCAAGGTGCTGAGGCAGGTAATGAAAATGTGGGAATAAACCTAAAAGAGCACTGAGCTGCTTTGTCATTGCTTAGTAAATTCATCTTTGTAATGCTTAGTAACATTCCCCCTAAAACTAACAACACCAAACACCCTTCCATTATATATAGACAAGCCTCTGTCCCATGCCTTCATCATGATTGTGAAGACCCCTCGCATGCTCGGGCCCTTCACAATCTTGACTGCAGCATGGAACTTCAGCTTGTTGGGGCCCACCCCAAACCCGGCTTATTACTCCACTATATATATCATTCTATATCTTTCAATTATCTATGGATGAAATTCCATGGTGAGGAAACAGCATAACAATCTATATCCATGGATTCATACTATACTTTTATGCTAAATCTAATAAACCTAATTCCTTCTTATTTAAGAATGGTGATGTACATAGGTTTGTACTTATGAGAACACACTGTTAGCTATAATGTACACTATAGGTGCTCACTTAGTAAGGTAAATAAGATAGCATAGGTAAGTATTCACCTTTACACAGCATAGCAATAAGTGGAAACATGGTGAGAGTGCTCAAATATCTGTATTCAGTATATAATGTCCATTTCAACATAGAGGTATCAAACTCAGTCTGCAGAATGTGATGGAGCTCCTTGCTTATCAATCCAATACGTTATGCTTGCCTTAACACATGTCTCATTTGTTCACTAACAATCAAATTTTAAATATGACTAACACAGGTTAGCAGGTATTCCTTTAAGAATATTGCAGCACAACTTCTTTCTGACATTCCAGATGCACAAAAAATTGAAATGGCATACACAGATATTCCAAAATACCAGAAGGAAAGCCCTACTACCTAATGTCTTTTAGTGATATACTATTTGTAGATGCATTGCATATATCCTTTCTTTTAAGATTACTGATTTTAACTCAATTCTGGTTAATCAAGAATGTGAAAGTATCTATATAACCTCTAAAAGCCTTAATATTTTGGAGGATTATTTAATAAAAGGAAATGAAAAACAGGTTCCTTTTACAAACCTATTAGCTCCAACACCTTGGCTGTCATATGAACAAAGTATTAAATATTGGAGGTTATCCATATGTTATATGATATTTCATCTGAATTTACTCTCTTATTATTTCATATACTATCACTATCTATTTTCTCTGTCTTTTTCCTACCTCATAGATCCCTTATAAATAGAAATCATAGACAGCTGCATATCTCAGTCATTACACATACACTGTGCCTGATTGAGATACATATTGGAGAATGTCCATTTGATATCCATATGTCTTAGTATTTTACCCACTGTTTAATTAGTATCTACTTTCACTTTTCTTTACATACATGCCCCTTATATTCTCAATTATATATATACATATCATAGACAGTCAAATACATCAGTCATTTTGTCTACATTGCACCAACTGAGGTATGTATCTTACTATTCAATTTACTGTCCCATTACTTACAATTACTCTTAGTTCTTACCATTTATTCATTATCAACAGTATGTCATCTCTTATTACCATCTTATTGCATATTACTACATTTCTGGTAGATTTATTCTACTATTTATTTAATTAGGTATGGTCTCTCAATATACTTACATTATACTTAAACTGAAATACTTGATACATCATCTTTGTTCATTATTAAAATAGCAATACTCCTTCAAGGTTAGATTTATCAAATTAAGCAATGAGTTGCTCTCTATTTCCTTAACCTATTGCATAAATAATGTACTAAAAGAGTGCCAAAGACAGCAGTGAAATATCACAATAGATATTTGTTGATTCAAATAATTAGTTAATTCTGCATGAATTTTAATTTATTATCTGCATAGTTTAGAGATTTTGATCTGTAATCATGTAATAAATATTAAATATAGTCTTATTGTATATGGCAAAAAATAAAAGAAGCAGTAGAAATGGTTCAGTGGCTGTTGAGGAATAAAAAATGGTTGAAAAGCGAACTGTGGGAACTACCTTCCTAAGTTGTGAGGCATCCCAAATGAGCCACCATCAGCTTATATAAGTGTTGAGGCACCCAATGAAAATGTGGGAATGAAGTGCCTAAAAGAGCGGCCCAGCTGCTTACCAATTGCTTAAGTAAATATCTTTGTCATATTCTTAGATAACATTATTAAGTAACATTACTAACAAACAATGGCAAACACTTCCCTTCCATTATATATAGGACAAGCTTCTGTCCCATGCCTTCGTCATGATTGTGGAGAGCCCTCGCACGCTCGGGCCCTCCACAATCTTGACTGCAGCATGGAACTTCAGCTTGTTGGGGCCCACCCCAAACCCGGCTTATTACTCCTCACTTTATTCACTCCTTTTTAAATAATTTTATTCTATTCTCTAATCTATAAGAACTTCTGGATATACAATATTAGGTGTTTTAAATTCTACAGATCCAGATTTTACTAATACCTTTACACCTTGTTTTGAAGTACATCTTGATAGAGCTACATACAATTGTCCATGTGTAAATACAGGAGTCTGGAGATTAATACCTATATGTTTGACAGATTGTCCTTGAGACTTGTTGATTGTCATGCTAAAGCAAACACAGACAGGAAATTGGTGCCGATGTAAATCAAATGGAAGTTCTGCACCAGAAATCAAAGTGATACGTGGAATAAATGCAGTCTTTCCTTTATGATCCACCACTAAGTATTCTGACATGGAGAAGTCTATGACCCATGCCTATAAGAATAACACGTGTCCCATTGCAAAGACCATTTTTTGGATCCAAATTTCTTAGAAGCATTAATGGGACTCCTTGTTTAAGACATAACTTTGACAAAGGAAATCCTGACATATTGATACTATTTAGGAATTCTATAGGATATTCCATATCTCCATCAACCCCTTCTTCTCTTTGTTGAGTATCAGCACTGTGATAAACCTTCTCCTGTCCTTGAAATTGACTAAGAATTATATGGTTGATATCATCAACATCTGTATTTTGAGAACAGAGAATTGTTCGCTCTGAGAAAAAGGCATCATTGTAATGAGAGGGATTGAGTGTATGGATGGAAGGATAGATTGCCTTTATAAGATCCTCAATAGTGTCACCACATTTCATAGCATTTGGAAGAGTAACAAATCCAGAGTTATCAGAGTTTCTTCCATGTCCAACATCTAACAGCCACTTTGCAAACTCAACTTCATCATTCTCCAATCGCATATTTTGTGTCAGTTTAAGTTGGACAGTAATACTTCTCCAAAGTGGAGATCATTGAATGCATTGAGCAATAATTTGTTCTCTACTGCCTTTAATCACTACAGGAAGGATCTGTTGAAAGTCACCTCCAAAGACAACTGTAAGACCTCCAAAAGGATGTTCATCCCCTCTAATATCTCTCAATGAGGCATCTACAGCCTCTTGGCAAAATCAATCCTGCATAGGAACTTCATCCCAAACAATGAGATCAGTCTTTTGGATTAACTCTGCCAGATAGGTCTATGCTTAATATTACAGGTTTGTCCTTCATAAAGGTCTATAGGGATTTTGAAAGTAGAGTGAGCAGTATGGCCACCCATTAAAAGAAGAGATGCAATGCCAGATGAAGCCACACATAAAACAATTTTGTTCTGTGCTCATAGTGCATAACACAATGCATTATATGTGAATGTTTTTCCTGTTCCACCAGGTCCATGTAAGAAAAACAACTGGTTTATATATATGAATATAATTGCTTAATTATTGTATATATAAAGTACATACCTTTGGTTCATTGTTCATTACAGCATTATAGATTGCATCAAAAGCATTTCTCTGATCTGTATTCAGTCTCTCTTGATGTTCTATTGCTAACTGAGCCTGATCTGCAGCATCATATCTTCTTTGTTCTGCAATCAGTGGATTGGAATCAACCAAGTTCATAGCCCTCCATCTCTGCCTATTAGGCTCTGGTAAACCAAAGTCCTTTGTTGAAGATCTCAATTCTTCTTCTAGAAGATACAGTCCATAGTCATAAATATCTTCTGCAGTGATATTCTCATTAGAATTAAAGTGTCTCTCTAAATCATCACAAATAGAAACTTTGAATTGATTCCATAAAGCTAATGGATCAGAGGGATGGCAATCTCTGAGAATAATAACAAAGAGTTGTCGAAGTTGTGGTCCCAGCTTAAATACAGATGCCTCCTCCAAACATTGACTCCATTCTCTATCATCCTGTAGTAGACCATGTGCTAAACAGGCTGCTCTAAATGTCTCATAATTTTCACCTTCAAAGTGTTTAAGATCCTCATAGCAGGTTGGTCCATGTACTACTGTCAATAAGATGTTCTGACAAAGATAGAACTGCTCTCCAGAAGTTGGATGGGCAAAATACATTCTACCAATGGCAAAACCTCTTTTGCGAATAGTCCAATTTTTATTCTTTTTATTCCAGCAGAACTTTTGAGGAAACTCTTGATAAAGGCAATCACGTGCTAATGTAGAGGCATTGGTAGGATTTTGAATAGCTGCTTCAGCTTCCTTTTTATTTGTTTCAAAAAATGTCAGTCAACATTGTGCGTCCTGCAGCACCTCGGTGACTACTTATCTGGTTGAGCATCTCAACGTTTGTATAGTTTGGATACTTCTGGAATATCGCTCGTGCGAAGAATGCACATGGTAATGAGAGGTGATCTGGCTTTGTATGGTATCCTAGTTTTGTTTGTAAGATCCTCATGTGTCACCACATTTCATAGCATTTGGAAGAGTAACAAATCCAGAGTTATCAGAGTTTCTTCCATGTCCAACATCTAACAGCCACTTTGCAAACTCAACTTCATCATTCTCCAATCACATATTTTGTGTCTAGTTTAAGGACAGTAATTTCTTCTCCAAAGTGGAGATCATTGAATGCATTGAGCAATGATTGTTCTCTACTGCCTTTGATCACTACAGGAAGGATCTGTTGAAAGTCACCTCCAAAGACAACTGTAAGACCTCCAAAAGGACGTTCATCCCCTCTAATATCTCTCAATGAGGCATCTACAGCCTCTTGGCAAAATCTGATCCTGCATAGGAACCTCATCCCAAATCAATGAGATCAGTCTTTTGGATTAACTCTGCCAGATGGGTTCCATGCTTAATATTACAGGTTCATCCTTCATAAAGGTCTATAGGGATTTTGATCTCTAGAGTGAGCAGTATGGCCACCCATTAAAAGAAGAGATGCAATGCCAGATGAAGCTACACATAAAACAATTTTGTTCTGTGCTCAATAGTGCATAACACAATGCATTATATGTGAATGTTTTTCCTGTTCCACCAGGTCCATGTAAGAAAAACAACTGGTTTAATGTCTTGTGAAAATGATAAAACTACGTATGAATATAATTGAAGCAATTATTTATATATAAAATACAAACCTTTGGTTCATTGTTCATTACAGCATTATAGATTGCATCAAAAGCAAGGATTCTCTGATCTGTATTCAGTCTTTCTTGATGTTCTATTGCTAACTGACTATGATCTGCAGCTGGGTGAGTTATATCTTCTTTGTTCTGCAATTAGTGGATTGGAATCAACAAAGTTCATAGCCCTCCATCTCTGTCTATTAGGCTCTGGTAAACCAAAGTCCTTTATTGAAGATCTCAATTCAGGCTAGAAGATACAGTCCATAGTCATAGATATCTTCTGCTGTGATATTCTCATTAGGATTAAAGTGTCTCTCTAAATCATCACAAATAGAAACTTTGAATTGATTCCATAATAGCTAATGGATCAGAGGGATACAATCTCTGAGAATAATAACAAAGTTGTCGTTGTTGAAGTATGTGGTCCCAGCTTAAATACAGATGCCTCCTCCAAACATTGACTCCATTCTCTATCATCCTGTAGTAGACCATGTGCTAAACAGGCTGCTCGAAATGTCTCATAATTTTCACCTTCAAAGTGTTGAAGATCCTCATAATCAGGTTGGTCCACATACTACTGTCAATAAGAGATGAAGATAGAACCGCTCTCCAGAAGTTGGATGTTGCAAAATACATTCTACCAATGGCAAAACCTCTTTTGCAGAATAGTCCAATTTTTATTCTTTTTATTCCAGCAGAACATTTGAGGAAAGCGTCTTGATAAAGGCAATCAATGCTAATGTAGAGGCATCAGCAGGATTTTGAATAGCTGCTTCAGCTTCCTTTTTATTTGTTTCAAAAAATTCAGTCAACATTGTGCATCCTGCAGCACCTCAGTTTACTACTGTCTGAGCATTGTCATTTCCATTAAAGACTACCATATGCTCATTATGCAAATGCACAACCAAACGAACTACATTTGGCTTTTCCTATTTGTTTAATATATGAGTCTTGCTTATGAAATTGACATTAAAAATAAAAACACTAACCTGATGCATAAAATAATGGAATATTCGCCAAGTAGATTCTGCTGCTGATATATAGCGTGCATCCAAGTATTGCTGAATCTCATCTTCAGTATTTCGGAACCCAATTGTTGTTCTATCATGTCCTTTGTATACATATTTGTGTATATATTTAAAAGCCTTGACTGAAACACAAACTTCTAGATTGGCATGACACTCAAGAAGTAAGAGTAAAAGTGGAGAGTGAGGGACAACCCAAGAGTTATCAATTTCCATTCCATTCACTGGAGAGTGTGGATCATTAATTTTGAATGTGTGACCTTCACATCTGTGATATAAAGGATATCCATTTTCAGCCATCATGGTTTCATTCTGAAAAGGTTTTGGAAAACCCTTTGTACATTTACCATCTTTCATACATACAGCTTTTGGATTTGCAGCACCACATGGACCATGGATCGTATATTTAGTAACAGCATTATAAAGCCTTGGATGTTTCTCCTTGTCAGGGATTTCAGCAGAAATAACACAATCAACCAAATGAGGATCATGGACACATGAATCAGGAGATAAGAAGATAAGTATATGAATATGAGGAAGACCTCGTTTCTGAAATTCAATAGTACAAACATGTCCCACATATTTTCCTAATAGTCCATGACTTATTTTATGCAATACTATTTTGATCTTTTCATGAAATACATGGGCAATCAAATCAGGGCGGTCATTAGGACTCTGTCCAGGTAAGAGATTATCTACCACTTCCTTCCATCTGGGATTAGCAGTGATTGTAAAAAAGAAATCTGGCTTGGAAAAAAATCTGGCCAAAGCCAAAGAATCCTGATACAGTTGAAACATATTTTGGGAACCTCCAATAAATGAAGAAGGAAGAATAAAACGCTTGCCCAGCTCATTCATATTAACATCTATTCTATCTTGAACACTATCCACAAATCCTTGATATACATCAGCATGTATCTGATTTTGATTATATCTCAGCCATAGCAGTCAGGCCTGATCAGTCTGTGCAAAGGCATCACAGATATACTGTTGGAAAAGACTTTCTGATCTAAAGAGATGGTTTGACTCTATATATTCAGGTCGTATATGAATATAATAGGCATGGTACTCTCTTTGAGTAACACTTTTTTGTTTTCCTCTTTGTTGTGGACAATCATCTTCAGGATCATCATCTTCAGGCTCTTCATGATTATTTTCAACCTCAGTGAGGTCTGCTCCCTTTAATGGAATTCCAATATGCCATCCCAGTTCTCCTCTTGGAAATAAAAGAACATAGTATAATGGTAGATAAAAGGGACTATAATCTTGAATCCGCCTAAGTTGGCCTTGTCGAAGAGACACCATAATATCACGTTTAGCATCATAGTTTATATTATCCTGAATAACAACAGCAATCTGAGATTCTGTAGGCAAATTCCAATGTCGTTTATCCTGATTAGCTTTTATAGTGATACAGCAATGTCGTTCAATATCTCTGGTATTGCATCCTTCCAGTCTTTCACAGGCCATTTTGAATGTTCTGACATGCACATTATTTTCAAGAAACCAATCATGTAATTCCAGCAGTATAGTACCATCCAATTGATTTTGGTTGTTGAAATTATGCTTGTCAGAAGCCTGTTGAGGATCCAAAAAATATACTTGAGCATATTTAGCTGAACCATCTTCTCCCCACAGTAACTGACCCAATTTATGAGTAAGTTCACCTTGAATTTTATATACAGGAGGGCCACTATTGCTAGTATTTAAACTGTCATCTACTTTTACACCCAAAGATGCCATAGCAAATGCAGCATTATAGCGTCTAATATTCTTTCGAAATTCTTTTTCTTCAACACTTTGGCCACAGAATAAATTCCATAAAAGAGTAGGAGGTTTTTGCAATATAGGTAGCTCTATTTTACCACCTAAACAACATCCACCAAATACTGGATTAGTTTTAGATGATCCAGCACATCTCTCTCCTATCCAATGAAGTGCATGACAATCTCAGCATTTATATTTCATTTCACCTAAGTATAATGGCTGAAATTCTTTATCATTTTCATTAATAGGCTGTAAACCTAATGGTAAATCATGAAGATTAAGAATATTAGGAGGAAGATGTTGCTCTAAATTAGGTGGAGGGATAGTATCAGGATCCTCTTCCTCAAAATTAAGAGGAACTTCATTATCAGCAATCTCTCTTTCTAATTCAGGAGGAATATCATTTTCAAGAGGATCTGTAAGTATGGCTTGAACAGGACGACCAAGTGCAGGAGCAGAAGGAACAGAGGGAATATGATCTAATTGTATATTGGAAGAAAGATCTGGATTTACAGATGGTATATTTTGCTGTATAGGAGCACCACGTACAGGAGGAGGATGCAAAGGGGGAAGATCTGTAAATTGTTGCTGTAAATTGAAAGCAGAATCATCATAAACATTCAGCTGTAAATTTACAGATAATGAATTTGGCTGAACATGATGGCCACGTTGAATAGGAGCAGTAGGAAGAGGAGGAAGATTTGCCAATTGTTGGTGTAAATCAGAAGAATCATGATAAGCAATAGGATCTGAATGTACAGATGATGTATGTTGCTGTATATAATGCCCATGACGAACAGGAGCAACAGGAAGAGGGGGAAGATTGGCAAACTGTTGTTGTAAATCTAAAAGAGTAACATCTTCATTTCTAGAAGATAATTGTGGCTGAACACTATGACTATGCACATGTGCAGTGGGAACAGAAGGAATATTGGCCATTTGTTGGCGTACATGAGATGAATGGTGTATAGAAGGCACAGAGGCATCATATGTAGATGCATTATTCAAGATATTTGCCATCCCTGAATGTAATCTATAAGTCTTCCCATTATATTGCACAGTCTGCAAATTAGGGGCATCATTCATATCACCAATGAATGGATCAACATCATTATCTATACTACTCTCAGAAGCTATAGTAGAGTGATGAGGTATGCGGCGGTGCTCAGGACTGTCTAAGACACGACTGAGACATTCAGCATTACGCTCTCGTCCATGAGATGGTGTAGAGGGAGGTGTAGACCTGTATATGACAATCATAATTAATATAATTGAGTTAAAAAAGATATATCATATATACATACATTTTTAGACTTGGAAACTTCAGAAAAAGAAAGTTCTGGACTGAGGATATATGATATCAACAGCAGATGAAGAGCTCTATGGTAAGAGAGGCTCTGTAGATCACTGTAGATAGTAATAATCAATATAATTGATATAATAATGATAATATAATGAATACATAGAACAATTCATGTATCTTGATCCAAATAGGTTGGATGGCTCAGATAGAGGTAATCTGAGCTTTGGGAATGTGATGGCAAGAGTAGAAGGAAGCTTGATGATCAGGATCAGTATAGATGATGCAAATGATCAGTATGATTGATATAAATATAACAATTAAATATACACACATTTCTCCTTGTTGATTCAGCAATATCCACCAATGAAACCAAGGAGAGAGCAAAAGAGATGAGGGAGATATAGAAGAAGCAAGAGGGAGCAGTGGAGGGGGAGATGAGGGGGGGAGGAAAGGAGGGAAAGGTGTGGCAGCCTCATGTGCGAAGAATTCAGGGGCATGTGAAAAGAGTTCCTAATGGGTAGGTATTCAGTGTGGGAGTTAAGTGCCTAAAATAGCATTCCAGCTGCTTACCAATTGCTTAGTAAATATCTTTGTCATATTCTTAGATAACATTATTAAGTAACATTATTTGATAAGCAAACAAACCCAAACACCAATGTGTTTTAATATATAGATAACTGGTCAATACTATTTCCTGCGAAGCTCATGCTAGAGCTGCCCTATGCTTTCGATACTATTTCCTGCAAAGCTTGCTGTAGAGCTTCCCTATATCTGTCAATCTGTCAATACTAAATCTGTTCAAAACCTATCCTTGCAATGCTCGCAATAGAGCTGCCCTATAACTGTTAAATACTATTCATCTGCTCTTGATGTCCAAATGGATCTGCTAATATCTTGTGAAGTTGAAAACTGGTAAAACTAATCTTGTCTTGTGAAGTTGAAGCTATTTCTTTCCTATAAAACTAAAAGGGGTGAGTACCATATGGCTATCACTTACTAACACTGAGCGAGTGTCGGTAATGAAGTAAAACAATGATGAGAGTCAAGGTTTTAAGTCGATGGATGATTGTGAAGTGTCTTGGCTTTACTACTTCAAACTCGGCTTTGTGGCAAACAAAATCTCTATTAAAGGTGTGCTATCAGTATTGTTGAAGCTGTGTGAGTTACTGAGGTAAACAAGTCAATGTGTGTATGTGGGGGAACAGGATGAAGAGAGTAACTCCTGTAAAGTATGAAATTACCAGGTTTATATAGTAGTTTATAAATAAAATGGTGTCTGTGTGGTATATCTGAAGGGCTATGCATTAGCATATGAGTTTCTAACCTTCTGACTATACAGCAGGTCTTGTGCATTGTCTTATTTGTGTCTGCACCTTTGATTTTCATAGTCCAGCATTGAAACTATGCCCTATTCATGGTGTTGGAGTTGTTAATAGTAACCAGAAATGACTGAGTACCATCGAAGTAGTGTGTGCATCAATGTCTCATGGTTATACAGCAATAACCAATTAATTCCGAAGTTGCCAAAGAGTGTTCATGCTGCGGAAATCATCAAATTGCTGTTATCAAGCCCCTATGATCACCAGATCAATGTCGAGAAGCTCTGCTCATGTGGCTGCACCTGTGCACTTTGATGCGGCAATGCCAGTGATGTTGGCAATGCGCTCTATGTCCTATTGTGGTAATGGCAGCACTAAATCTGCAGATTTAGGTCAAAAATGGAGTTTTTGGGGTATTGCCAAGGTATTGAGGTCAGGAAAGTGACAGAAAAGCCCTATAAAGTATATATGGGCTTGTGTGGAATGATTGGTTTGCTGAAAGTCCACTAAAGGGATAAATCTGCAAAATTGGAGTGTACAGAGCCCTGAGGCTCATCATCAGTTAGATCAGTAGCAGCAGCGCTAATGGCCAATGTACCAATTCTACAGTATGTACTTCAAATGTCAACAGTGCTCCATTACTGAAAATATTCATTAGACTAGTAGCAGCAGCACCAATGTCCAACGTTCCAATTCTACAGTATGCACCTTAAGTATGAACAGGCCTCCATTACTCAAAATATTGCCATTTGTATGAAACACCTCTTGGAGACCAGGAAATTTCCAAAGCAATTTCCTTTGACAAATTCACGGGATTTTTCGACAAGGTGCCATCCATTCTTCAAACTGCCAGTCAGGGTTGTAAAAAGGCGACATTGGATGGTAAATTCATTTTATTAACCTATTTGATTTTGGCACTGATTTTTTTGTATACAGCATTTCCAGACCACCCAGTGGAAATTTGTGTTGTCCCAACTATGAACCAGGATATATTTGACAAGCCCACTTTCATGTGGCAGACTGAATATACAGGACATCTCAGGGTCAACTGGGTTGAACCATCCAACTGCTGAATTGGGTGGGGATCTTTCAAATCTGCCCATTCAGGCATCCTCTCTGTTGATGAGCCTCAGGGCTCTGTACACTCCAATTTCGTGGATTGCTCCCTTTAATGGTGATGTGCTCGGTGACGGGTAGTGCGCAAAAAGAAACCTGACTCTAGATCATCAATCTAGAGTCTATCTCTCACTCTAACACACACACACTCAAAATCACCAATTAAGTTCGAGGTGGAGTATGGTAGAAGCACTCTTAACCTAGATTTGATTGTTTTGTCTCGAATTCAACTTCTATTCAAGGCTTTGTAATTGTTTACACAAGATACACTATCGTGACAGCGAGGTATAAGTGCAAAGGGATTTTTGTAGGTATATTTGAGTTGTTTAGACTCGGATAACTTCGTCTAGGCACTAAAAAGCTGATCTAGATTTACTTTCAAACCAAAACAATCAAAGAACACACTGGTTCTACAAAGAGCATGCAGACTCCGACTACACAAGTTTGCAGACTTGAGACAAAGAAGCACACAGACTTCTATGAAGGATACACAGATCCTGACTTCAAGTACACAGACTCTAGAGCACACAGACTCTTCAATTGTTCAGATTCTAAGTTCTCTAGGCTTTTCTACTTTGTCTAGATCAATGCTTTTCACTTGGTTGACTTTGTAAAACTTATTCATGCAGTCGAGGATGTGCACTTATAAAATCCTTTATTTGACTTGGTAGCTATGAGCCACTAGCACAAACAAGGGGAAATGCTTTCCTGCTGTTATGCATCTAGATGGCGGTAATTTATAGTATTCTATGTCTAGGTATAGGGGTCTTGTATCTAGGTCATTATGGTACGATACAAGCTTTATTTTACAAACAATGAGTCATGTATTTTCAAGGATTGCATGATTCCGAGATGTTTATTCATTGTCTTGGAGCTCCTGCAGTTTATTCTATTATCTAGGAGTGCCCTACCAGTCCGTAGGTCCTCCGTTATTCAATCTCGGAGAGCCGCATGGCTTCCTTATTCATTCCTCGCAGCAGTGTGCGAATTGCTGAGGTGACTGCCGATCTCCTAGGTCGATCAAGGGTACCGAGATTGTATTCCATGATTGCAAATTGATTGCATCAAACATCTCAATGCCTGGTACACCTATTTTTATTTTCTAGGGTTGTGGGCAAACACCGTCAGGTGGTCTAGATCATAGAGAACGACTTTAGGTTTTGTCCTAACTTCGGTAGAGGTCTTTTTCATAAGTTATCTTTTGTTTTGAGGACTTAGAGATTGATCTAGATGTTCGCTTTACTTCATGTTTGGTCTACTGTCATGGCTGTGTCCCCTAGATTTGACTTAGTGCATCTGTTTAGGTGTGGAATAGTCTTCTGATTCAAAGGCATAGAGGGTTGGCCCATCCAGGTACCGTCCCTGTGTCTGTTTTGACTCCAGTTAACTCAACAACCAATCTAGTAGTAAGCTATCAGTGTGAAGTCTCCACTATAGCCCTCAATACAGCATCTAGATCGCAAATAATGCTTTATTTTTGCAAAATTTGTGGGTAGCCTGATACCCAGCATATCAATGGACTTTCAGCAAACCAATCATTCCACACATGCCCATATATACTTTATAGGGCTTTTCCGACGCTTTCCCGACCTCAATACCCCAACAACACCAATTTTGACCTAAATCTGTGGATTTAGTGCTGCCATTACCAGAATAGGACCTAGAGTGCATTGCCGACATCTCTGGCATTGCCACATCAAAGTGCACAGGTGCAGCCACCTGAGCGGAGCTTCTCGACATTGATCCAGCAATCATAGGGGCTTGATAACAGCAATTTGACAATTTCCGCAGCACAAACACTCTTTGGCGACTTCGGAATTAATTGGTTATTGCTGTATAACCACGAGACATTGATGCACATGATACTTTGGCAGTACTCAGTCAATTCTGACAAGTATTCTCAACTCTGACACTATGAATAAGGCATAGTCTAATGCCAGAACCACAAAAATCAAAGGCGCAGACACAAATAAGACAATGCACAAGACCTGCTGTATAGTCAGAAGGTCAGAAACACATATGTTAATGCATAGCCTTCTAGATATACCACAAGGATGCCATTTTATTTATACCTTACTATATAAACCCGGTAATTTCATACTTTACACCAGTTACTCTCTTCATTCAGTTCCCCCACATACACACACCGACTTGTTTACCTCAGTAACTCACCCAGCTTCAACAATACTGATAGCACATGTTTAATAGCAATTTCATTCGCCACAAAGCCGAGCTTGAAGTAGTAAGGCTGAGACACCTCACAATCATCCATCAACTTAAAACCTTGACCCTCATCATTGTTTTACCTCATTACCGACACTTGCTCGGTGTTAGTAAGTGATAACCATGTGGTACTCACCCCTTTTAGTTTTATAGGAAAGAAATAGCTTCAACTTCACAAGACAAGATTAGTTTTACCAGTTTTCAACTTCACAAGATATTAGCAGATCCATTTGGACATCAAGAGCAGATGAATAGTATTTAACAGTTATAGGGCAGCTCTATTGCGAGTGTTGCAAGGATAGGTTTTGAACAGATTTAGTATTGACAGATTGACAGTTATAGGGCAGCTCTACAGCGAGCTTTGCAGGAAATAGTATTGACCAGTTTTAGGAATCAATTTGACAAGAGATAGGACCAGACAAAAGGAAACAAAGTATAGTTTTGACAAAGATTGACAGTTTATAGGAATTAGGATGAACAGAATCGTCACAGATAAAGCTGAGATGTAACCAGATAAAGCCGAGGACCACAGAAATAAAGACGAGACCCACTATTGCACTGCCATAGCCACAGAAATATCGACACAGACCAATACTGAGACGATTAAGAATTCGTTTTATGCATCCCAGTTCCCTTCCCATCCAGTTTCCCTGTTCTACGACACACACCAGACCAGATAACAGAGACCAAAGGCGACTCAGAGCATTGGAATCTGTAGTAACTTCTCACAAGACTAGAGAGAAGTCCCCCACCAGATGGCAAGCCAGTCAATGTAGGACAGCTTGATCAGTCCCATAACCCTGAATATGACACTGTGTTTTATCAGGTTGAATTGTTACGAGTATGGACATGCTCAGAAAAGCTTGCACAAAACACACACAACACCCCAAGGAGTGACTTACAAACAAAACTAGTTGTTCTGCAATACCGACATAAAGCTGAGACACCACTATTCCATTTTGGTTCTTTGCACTGCGATATTCCAGAAATATCTGACAACAATTCCCCAGTTTACGTTCCAAACTCACTAAAGCATCTGACCACCTCATCAGTGCATCAAGTCACAAAGGCACAGTCATGAACACAGACTGGCAATATCGATGGCCCCACCTTATAGGGGTCCAGTAACAGCAATCTGATGATTTCCACAGCAAGTACACCCAGTGGGGACTTTGGCCAATAATTGGTTATTGCTGTATAACCACAGGACTTAGACACACATGCTACCTAAAGGGTACTCATCCCTTTTCAGCATTATCTGTGGCATAAAGACAATGAATGCAGAATGGTTCTAATGCCAGAGCAAGAAAATTAAAGATAACAACACGAAAAAGGCAACATTCATGACCTGCTGTATAGTCAGAAGGTCAGAAACACATAGCCTTTCAGATATACCACATGGACACCATTTTATTTATAAACTACTATATAAACATGGTATTTTCTTACTTTACAGTAGTTACTCTCTCTATTCCATTCCCCCACATACACACATTGCTTTGTTTACCTCAGTAACTCACCCAGCTTTGACAATACCAATAGCACACGTTTAATAGCAATTTTGTTCACCACAAAGCTGAGCTTGAAGTAGTTAAAGCCAAGACACTTCACAACCATCCATCAACTTAAAACATCAACTCTCCTCATTGTTTTCTTTCATTACTGGCATTTGCTCAGTGTTAGTAAGTGACAACCATGCAGTACTCACCTCTTTTAGTTTTATAGGAAAGAATTAGCTTCAATTTCACAAGATCAGATTAGTTTTAACAGTTTTCATTTTCACAAGACATTAGTGAACCCATTTGGGTGTCAAGAGCAGACAAATAGTATTGGACAGTTATAGGGCAGCTCTATTGTGAGTGTTGCAAGGATAGGTTTTGAACAGATTTTAGTATTGACAGATTGACAGATATAGGACAGCTCTATTGTGAGCTTTGCAGGAAATTAGTATTGACAAGTTTTAGGGCAGCTCTAGTCTGAGCTTCGCAGGAAATAGCATTGATCAGTTATAGGAATTGATTTGACCAGAGATAGGACCAGACAAAGGAAACAAAGTATAGTTTTGACAAAGATTGACAGTTTATAGGAATTAGGATGAACAGAATCATCACAGATAAAGCCAAGGAACCCAGAAATAAAGATGAGACCCACTATTGCACTGCCATAGCCACAGAAACATCAACACAGACCCATACTGAGACAATTAGGAATTCATTTAATACCAACATAATACCAATGAATGTTTTATACATCCCATCTTCCTTCCCATCCAGTTTCCCAGTTTTACAACATGCACCAGACCAGATAACAGAGACCAAAGGCAACTCAGAGTGTCGGAATCTGTAGTAACTTCTCATGAGACTAGAGAGAAGTCCCCCACCAAAGATGACAAGCCAGTCAACATAGGACAGCCTGATTCATCCAGTCCCAAGTACACATAGTGTTTTGCTGGTGAAATCAACACAAGTATGGAGGTACTCAGAAAGCTTGTGCACAAACAAACAACACACCCAAGGAGTGACTTACGAACAAAACTAGTTGTTCTGTAATACCAACACAAAGCTGAGACACCACTATTTCCATTTTGGTTCTTCACACTGCGATATTCCAGAAGTATCCGACAACTATTCACCAGTTTACGTTCTGAGATCACTAAAGCATCTGACCACCTCATCAATGAGCCTCTTGGGCCCCCTTGGAGTCACCATTAGTGACCTCATTGGTAACATGTATGGACCAAATAAAGTTATGCCTGAGCATGGCTGATTCCCCCATTCTACAGTGGGCTGACCTGTACTACCATCGCTGTTGTTGGCCCTATCAGCATAACTCAGTGCTCCAACCAAGTTGTTTGCTGTAGCAATAACAATTTTGTGAGTAATTTGGCTGTGTCTTTGGTCCATGAACTTATCTGTTCATGGTCAGAATGGTATTGTTGTGCTTGGTTGCAACCCCATTAACACCGGCCTCTAAGGGAATTTTTCATGAGTGCCAGGTAATGCCAATGTTTGTGACATCATATCCATTTGTTGTACAAGTCCATAGACAAGGCATGGAAACAACTGTGTATTGAGAAAATGAATACTTATACCATTGAGAATCCAGACATCTGTGGCAGTGCCCTAGACTCATGGTAATATGAATGCATGGCTAACCATATGTGCCTTATCACTTGGCAACTCCATGTAAGCACTATCCATCAGCAACAACTCTCTGCATGACTAGCCCAGGACTCTTCAAGTATGCCAAGTAAATTGATAATAGCAAAGGGTAAACAATGAGTCCCAGTATGTCATGGCAATTGACATAATAGTAGTGAGGGATAAGTAATGAGTCTGTAAGGTAACAGGTGTAAGAGAGTAATGTAGCAAACATAGTGAGATATGTGATGGCATACACTTGGGTCCAGTGATTATACAATGACTGAGGTACTAGGTGTTGATGATGCTGTTATATGTACTGATCGGTTCTAAGTCCTTTGACTCGGTCTTTAGTGATGAAAAAATTGCCTTATATGGGTTTGAGATTGCAGAGCTTGCCAAATAGATAAGATAACTCCTTATTTAGGTGATTGTTTTCTTTTTGGAATATATATTTTAATTTGACTTCTTTTTTTGGTTTTTGCATTTTGTTATTGCCTATTTTGGTTTTTTGCTGATGTGCCAAACTTAGTATGTGAGGCTCAATTTCAAAATAATTTTCTTTTTTTAACTTGACTATGCAGGGGTTGCCAGTTGAATTTCATTTAGTTTTTGCTGGTGTGCCAAGCTTAGTATACAAGGCTTAATTTCAAAATAATTTCCTTTTTTTGATTGGACTATGCAGGGTTTGCCAGAATAATTTGATTTGAGTAGTGTCAATATGCTGAGCTTAGTATGTGAGAGTAAATTTGAAAATGGTTTCCTTTTTTTGATTTCACTGTGTGGAAATTGCCAGAGAATTCACATTATTTTTAGATGTAATTATTTTTGTCTTTATGTCACATGCACTGTAATTGTCTGTGTCCAGCAGTCTTACATAATAGGCTGCTCAATGTGATGATATCATTCTCACATGACTGCTGCACTCGGCCACCTCTCTGCTCATTGTTGGCCAACTATGGTGCCCTCCCACTCACCAATCCTACCCTCTTCCCTCACTGTCTAGTACAGCAACAATGCTATCTGCCTTATTTCTTAACTAAAAATACCTGAAAAAAATACTATAATTTGGAGAAAAATCACAAGATATTACATTGAAATGCCATAGTAACAGGAGGGCCAAAACATGATTAATTTTAGAGAAGTGAAAATACACAATAACAACATAATAAATAGTGGTATTTGCCTTGCATAAAATCATTAACCCATTGTAAATATGCCTACAGAGCTATCCATTTTCCTATTTGTATCTCTGAAGACTCTGAAATAATTGTATAGAATACTGACACTTTACTTTCATTTAGCAGAATGACATTGATAGCAATATATTCATACACAGTAGAAGATAAAAATGGTAACATCCTAGATGTTATAACAGAAGAATATAATGAGTAAACTATAGGTGTTTTGTCAAGTGTTTATAAATATAACACCCAGACCAAAACACCAATTGTAATTACTAGGGTGTTTACAAAGGTGTGTTGTTACATTTATATTTACTTTAAACACAAAGGTAATTACTTTAAAGTCTTACAACCCTCAAAATACTGATGAGTCATTGACAGAATGTTTTAAGGACTTGGACTTAGCTGCATCCTGGCAGCCTCTTCAACTAGTAGGAATAAGGATAAGTATTGGTGTATCCTTGATAATGAGCAGAACGTCGGGGAAAGCCGATCGGGAAGAATAATGTAATAGAACAGTGCAGATATTTCCAATAAGTGAACACAAAATAGAGCTGCCATGCACAGTAATTGTTCCATCCTCGTACACAGAAGTCTTCCATATCAGTCAAACATGTCAATCCAGAGTGTCCCCAGAAAGATGCGCAACCTTGGTACAAGCTGTGTGTGGGGCTAGAAGCATCTGGGATGGGAGGGGACGTGCTGGGATGATAAATGTTGTCTCATTTGTCCATGGTACAATTCATGAGCACATTGTGATTTGTAGCACTTTTAACTTTCTGGGTAGTAGCAGAAAATAAGAGGTGGGGACTAAACCAAATGATCTAGTGGACTGAGACCTGTAGCTGAAAGAACACCTTACTCTGTCTACCAACATCATGTTGTCAGTTCTATTACATATCTCAACTCTACGAGAATGGTATAGGACATGCAACATGCTCTAAGTTTCGAACACTAGGTAAAATATTTTATAACCTCCTTGTAACCATTCATTGACGTTCCGTTAGTAGTTGAGAAACAATCGTCCTAGTATATCAGTGGACAGACAGAGAGACCGATGCTGGAATGTTGCAATAAACATAACAAATGTTTTCTGCTTATTTTCTTCTTCCACAGAAAGTTTTGGTTATCGCATGGTACATTATGATGATTTGGAGTGAAGGTGTCGAATCTTTTCTTAAGTTAGTTCCCCTGAACCTTTATAGACATTACATGACATGGGAGAAGTTTCCAGAACCCATCCGTCAACATAAAGATTCCAGTTTTTTGCATATTTGAAACGCCGGAAGTATCTGTATTATTACTACCAGACTAGACATGCTATTGCTTAGATCCTACCTTAGGAGGAAAAGTTCGCCCTCATCAATTTCCTTACACGTTCGTACTTATGCATTTTTTAATAATCTAAGGCAATATGCTTTCAAGAACGATGGACTACCATCCAGTGTGATGGTTCCCCTTCTTCCTAAACTCCTTTTCTAAACGGTAGCTTTCCAGGCACATCAAAATATTTTTGACCTTTTTATTCGCAAAAATGTACGTTCTTGACATGATTAATGGTAGCTGATCACGGGTAGCGCTCAGGGCAGCGTGCACGAGATACCTTGATCTCACTCTCGGCTCCGATGGCTATTCTCTGGTGCTTTAGTCCTCATTCTATTCCGGGTTGGGTGATCCAGTTCCTGAATACAGCTCGACACTCTGGAAACAGGTAACTATACTGTTCAGGAGTACATCAACAAGGGGCAATTTCACCTCTGACTTCGGGTGAGATCCTTACGTCCTCGATCCTTCACGCACACAGCGTACCTTCAGATAGTGTTATTGTGAGATGACTCCATAGGAAGGCTGTTCGTCAAACAGCATCGTATTGCGAGCCTCAGGTTTCATGGTAACGTTTCTGCCAGTTCATCCCGGGTGCTTCAACAGGTGGAGCTGCCCGTCCTTGATTGACATTGCCTCATACAGCTACTGGACCGAAGATATTAACGTTTCTCCATGACGAGTATTCTCGCACCACTGTCTTTGTAGTTAGCTCAGTGAATATTTGAATTAATAAAGCATGAACGTTCCGCAAAAAAAATTCACCGTCTCCATTATATTCTCATGCTGGCCGAATGCATGTCAATGTTTCCTGTCAGCCTAGTTGTGATACTATAACCGATTTTATTGTACTCTTGAAGGAGTTCGTTCAAGTTGTGGTCTGCACCTGTTAGGTTAGTAGAACCTTTCATGTGTATCAGTGTTCTGGACAGTAAATGATGCAGTGCTTACCGGAGTAATCATGAAGAACTCACCGTATTTCTGGTCTCTTGTTTCAGTCTCTATTCCTCTGAATTATTCAAGCTTCGTCATTCTTGACAAGTTAAGCTTTGCATTCGGTCATATCAAACAATTGTAACTTCCCTGTCATTGTACAGCAAAATATCAGAAAGATCATTCCACAACAGAAATTGTCCGGGATAATTACGCCTTTCGTTGAGTCTTTTGCTTCGCCGAGGCTAGATGCTCACAGGATTGTACCAATGCACCGAAGCCTGAATTGGAAATTCATATGGCTCAGAGAAATCCCATAAACGTCACTATTCAATTATTGCGGATATAGAGTGCTGGAGCGGATCAGGGCACGTAATTCGTTCACAGCACCCTTTTTTCTGACCTAAGTCAAACTTTAAGGCTGAAGACCCAGAAAGACCCACTTTCCCATTTGGTAACTTGAAAGTACAACGACGATGAGAAATTATGCAGCTAACTTTTCAAGACAACCGTAAAAGACTACGCATCCATTTGTGGGCGCGTTTCATTCCATCCAACTTAGAACGCGATTCATATCAATGATTGAGCCACAAGACAGTAGCCGGGTATGGTGTTGCGCCGTCAAGAGGTATCGTATCGATTGATGCTCGCTTCCGCCCAGCGCCACATCATGAATGCCGTATCCCATCTACCTGACAAAAATAAATGTTCACGTGGATGAATCACAATTTTTGTTGCAGTGGAGAAGAACCCATGATTATTTTACATGACTTCTAGTACGCAAGGAGATAACACAGAGGACCAGAACCTATAAAAGAGGCGACTTCGTTAGCAATAATCAAGTCGAACAGCCTTCACAGTTGTACAGCTTAATCTCAGTTCACAATGTTTGCCCGTCTCTCTACTTTTACTGTCCTCGCTTTGCCAATCCTTGCGACCGCCACTGCCATCGTTCCTCGTACCGACGGCGCTGCTTGCAGTGCCACTGGTACCGCGCAATGCTGTACCTCTACCCAGAGCGTAAGTGCATTCTCAACCTCAATGTTCATTAGTGGAAGCTGAAATAAAACCGTATAGCCCTCCTCCAGCTTTGTTCAGACCCTTTTGGGCCTTCTCGGAATTCCCATTGGCAGTGTCACTGCGGATGTGTAGGTTTTCACAAACTCGCCCGTGGTAGTCTAATTACTGAGTGCTTTGATCAGTGGTATCGCTTGCAGCCCCATTACCGTCCTCGGTCTTGGCACTACTCAGTGCTCCAACCAAGTCGTCTGCTGTGACAACAACAACTTTGTGGGTAATCTGTCTGCACAAAGCGAATGCACGCTCACTCTCATACGGACAGAACGGTGTTGTCGCTCTTGGCTGCACCCCCCTCAATATTGGGGCTTAAGGATAGTTTACTCAATTGCTCAGCAATCACAGCGTACTTCTCGATGAGTTTATTGTATCCGTTTGTTGTACATGTAGACGGATCGGGAAATCGATAGCCTGAATAACGAATAAATATTGACATTAGTGAGAATTCATATATTTGAAGCAGGTCTAGAGGCATCACACTATGGTCGTATGTGAATATTCCACACACATTAACAGTTGTCTAAGGAGATAGAGCTAAAGAGGTAAAATTGCGTGTTCAGTTACTAAGCTATGAATACTTTTGCGTGCCAATACATACATTTTTCACAGAACTTTACTTACCGACGAAGCTTGGTGTTGAGACTAAAATGTACTCAGTTAATCACACGTCGTGTTAGCGAATGGCTGTGGTGTAGAAAGGGTAATACTTGGATGAATAGGTGGGAAACAAAGAAAGGGGGTATTATCTGTCTATAGCAACTATGTTCGAGGTCAATGCAATAGTGAATACCGGTCGAGCCTAAGGCCGAACAGCGAACACTTGACTTATTGCCCAACATGTTAGTTGCCTCAATAAGATGCTGCTTAGCGCCAATCAAGACTCAGTTACGCCAACTGCCTGCGACCCTATGTCGGTGAGTTGTCACTGTCCCAATAATATGCGGAGCGCATTACATCCCGTAATTAATCTGTTCCAATATAAGTGGTACATTGTGCTTCAGTCATATTTTAATACGACTCTAGTATTGGAGCCATTACAAAAACACGGCTCCTTCGTTTACGGTCTATGAATCCAAATGTTTCGACAGCCGGAGAGACTTTTGCTTGACAATTCTTTACTTCCACTATATTAGTACTGTGAACACTTTCAACAGATATTTGAATTCTTCCCATGGCTGGAACTTCTACGTTAGGATTTTTCATGTCGTTCTTCGTGGGATCTACTACGCCGGCTTAGTATTCTCTTGAATATACTCTAGGAACAGAATGCTTTGAGAATCATAGTGCTATATCCGTCATGCGAAAATGGATAGGTCGCATGTACTGAAAAACATCTCCCTTATGTTTAATTTATCATAACTATTCACATCCCAAATAGTGCTTTGTTCGACATGACGGGTTATTCTTACTTAACATATTTTTAACTTTCTAGTTCCGGGGCAGCAAGGACAAATATACATAGTGCAAACGTTTCCCATATTTTTACTTGATTTGATGAGTTACATGCAGTACGTTCTCACCACCACGAATACATAGAAGAATCGATCACTGTGGAGCCCTCTAACGGTCCCGAAGTATTCAAGTTTGTAAGTTGCACCTGAATCTCAACCTTAAACCTTCAGCTGAGGCCGGGTCAAGCGAAGGTCCCCTAGTATCCATGCTGCATTGACTTGTCCATTACTGATCCAGGCAGTTCTGTTCATCAGACAGGGGACTAATAAGTACCGTTCAGCGAAGCTCAGTGTGAGGCAATGTACTGTCCAGAGATATCGATACGAACTCTGGTCTCGTCTCCCTTCAACTCCAACGGTGCAGTAGACTGAGAATATCAGTCATTATCCGACTTTTGAAATTTTCATAAAGCACATCTTCCCATAGGATAATCACCATCCGGTGGGAATAAATACGGAAGTTGCTGTCGCATAGAACCATTTTTGATTGATGTTGACTTGCTCGCTTCCCCAATCATAAGATCTAGTAAGTAAAGTTTAATCATTTTGAACTGCGTCTTTATGCCTCACTCACTCCATCCATTCGTCCAAGAGAACATAGACGTCGTAAACTCGTTTCCACTCCATCATGGATGTACCACGGGCGCAGAGTGGGATGCGAAATGTGTGAAAGCGCTAGGATTATCTCTCAAGATCGTACCGCTTCATCTCATTCTCTCCTGGCTGATCTCTTTGAGCTCCATTCAACCCGGCTCTCCCCCCCTCCCTCAGTTCCTTCCCTGTAAATCTGGCCTACGCCCTCTTGGTAAAATCGGGGACATGTACGGATGTCGACAGATACATTAGATCAGGGTTTCAATATTGCTGGCTCAAAATTTATGGTGAATTAAATTGAGAGAAATCGGGAAAACCTTTCTCGCGATGCGTCACAACATATCAGCCCCTGGAGCTAGGTCCTTGCGTCCATCTGCTACTAGTGCCGGTGTCTCGACACGGCGGCATACGCGAAGTTTCTGGTCTTAGTTTGTATAAGAGCAAACCACAATGGCAATAGTAACGTGTTCTTTGGAGCAGGAGAACTTCGTGAGTACGGTGAGAAAGGGAATCTGCCGCTCGCGACGATCGGCCTACGGTCCCGGGCCGGAAGGAACGGTCCAAACAAGTCCAACGATTTGAATTGAACCTTGATTGAACCGCCATCTGCTTATTTGATTCGCTCTCTTTGCTTGGAGTCCTTCATCACGAAAGTCTATAACCGGCGATTTTATCCACTTTTAGCTCTCTTGAAGATCTAGCACATAAGATTATATTTCTAGCACTTCTTTGCCATTCTCCCAAATCATCTCAGTGTCGTCGCCTTGATGGCTGCGATTCTTTGGTTACCATTCTGTGGGACACGATCGATGGACCAGATGGTAAGTTTAATACCATATGACTTTCGAGTCATTCTTATTCAAAAGACGCAATATGACAGACTCGATAACCTCGAGCTTGCATTCCTCGAATTCCTCGGTGGCTAGGGCCTTGGAGTCCACACTATGCGGTGTTGTCTGGGTTGCGGGAGTATGCCTCAGAATCTTTATTGCTTTCCAAACTAATTGGACAGCCCCTGTACGCAGAGGGATGGCTGCTCGGAGACTGATTTTGTTTGGACACGAGCAACTCAGTGTTTGTTGCGATCAATAATCATTCCTAGTTTTTCTTTCGAAGCAATTGTGCAAGGCAGGCTTCAAGTGCCGATGTGAGCGGTAGAGACACCTTTCATTTCTTTATTCCGTATTCTTATTGATCATCATCCAGTGTTATTCGTTATGTCGTTACGATGGAAAACTCCCGATCAGGCTGAGTTGTAGCTCTGCTTCTATCGCCGTCTGTCCTGTCAAACGTTTGGTACATTTCTTCGAGATAATTCATACAGTGGAGCCTCAAGCTGTCGCCCCTTCTATGGCCGATTGCTTCGGTATGAATTTGAGTTCATCCAGCCAATCGGGCGGGAACGTGTCATTTCTTCTTCCACATGAAGTTCGAGCGTGCTCCTGAAGAAAAGGCTCCCAATAGATGTTGCCGTAATTCACCATGCTTTCGTTCCATTTGACTGTGAACCCTTCTTCACATGTCATTTAGTGTTCACCCTCAACAACTTATCTTATTGGCATCCCAACATCCACGCTTTACCCAATATACGAATCGAAGGAATTTGGGGGAGTTCTCTCCCAAGAATATTCAGGTACAAGCAAGCATCATCATATGTCCAGCATGTGTGATAGCTCTGGAACTCCGCCCAGCAACGTATTCGGTCCTGTATAGTGCTTAGACGTCATGGTACTGCGACCCTTCCGACGGACCTTTTCTTGTCAGCGTCAGTCTCGACAGATTGCATCATGGTCAGTGTAATGCTGTTCCAAAACATGTTATTTTGCACCCAGGACCTTAAAACGATTAGACATAAAACACTCGTCTTATGACAGAACTCGTGTTCTAACTTCGGCGTATCAATGTCGTCCGTGCGTTCTACATCATTGCCGGTCCGGCCGCTCATGACAAGCCATAAGTTAATCAACATGACATAGATCTTTAGATGCAACGCGTGCATAATGTACCCCTCAGATCTTTATTGTGCTGAAGTGACACTCTTTAGAGGGAGGTCTGCTTTGGATGCTCCCTCAACACCGGGAAACCCGACGTTATGAACATACGACAGCACACTTAGGGTTTTGTCTGATTCCTCCGGTGCAATGATGCATCACATTGGGCTTTTTTGAAGAGTGCCATAATCAATGCGTCTCAGTGAGTGGAATTGGTGGGAGAGTTATCTATCAATTTTTTCCCAGCCCGTCTTTCAATCACTATAGGTTATGCCTGGGGCGGATAATGATGAGTGGAGAACGTGTTCAAGGCGACTATTTTCATTTGGGACTCTTGCTCGCTTCCGTACAAAATGAACCTTTATCCGATGTCCGAAGCCTGACCGTGTCATTCCCATGACGCTTTCTTTCCACTCGTCTTGGACACTCACACCACTATATTTTGTTTCCCTCCATGGCCGAACAACTTCTCTGTTCCCAGACATTGGTGGGCTATAAAAGAGGTGTCCAAGCACCAGATATCGTCAGGCTCTCTTGAGTTATCTCAGTTCACAATGTTTGCTCGTATCTCATCTTTCGCCGTTCTCATCACCCTTGCGACAGCCACTGTCCTTCCCCGCGGTGGTGGCCAAGGTGCCGCTTGCAGCGCCACTGGTACTGCGCAGTGCTGCGACTCCACCCAGAGCGTGAGTCTATGTTCGCCGCTACCGGTCGATGCGAACCCTGATCGAAATTCATGATAGCCTAGCGACTTGAGCCCCGTCGTCGCGACCCTCTTGGGTCTTCTCGGAGTCGTGGTCGGCGATCTGACTGCTAATGTGTAGGTTCTGTCACATTCTGACTGCCCACCGAGGTTCACGACATTTCTAGCGGTATTACCTGCAGCCCTATCAGCGTCATTGGTGTTGGTGGAACCCAGTGTAACAACCAAGTTGTTTGCTGTGATGATAATAACTTCGTAAGTGACAATATCATTATTGGGTCGCTGCTCATACATCTATTTAGAACGGTGTGATCGCTATCGGATGCACTCCGCTCAATATCGGCCTCTGAGCCACCGGAAGGTTCTGTTATCCTCGTTGTCAAGCCCGTTTATTAGTTGGATAAGTGAATAGGTTACGTCTCTGAGTCCGTTTGCAAACAAAGTCTATGTAAGAGGGGTTCTTAATCCCTCAATTGTAAAAATTAAATCAAATTTGTTGGTATCGCTATTGCTGCTATTGGCTCTGACCTAAGGGGTGGCCATCACTGATAAATTACTACTGTAGGCTTGCAGAAGTGCAAGTTGCGTGCGCTAGAAGACTTTGGTGATGAACAGTACAGACCAGGTGACCTTGGTGAAGATCCATTACCATGTGTCATATCCACTTGACTGTAACTAGTTCGTAATGAGTTGAAATTAAAATATTAAGTGCATACCTGATTCTGCAAATCACACACTATCGGGATACAGAGATGAACGACGACGAAAAACTAACTCCCCACTCACATTATCCGGTCCTGCCAAAATCGTTATCAGTTAAACCAGCCGTTTCGGCATTTCCGTGATAAGCGCAACCACGTGCCGAAACGGCTGGTCACGAGTCTAGGAGATCATGACTTATCGGCGAGTCACATGCGATAATGACACATGACTACATTTTTACGCCCCCTCAGTCTTGACCTATATCCTCATCTGACTGAGGAGTGAGTTCCTTCTTCTTTCATTTTTATTCACCAATTTTTTCTGACGTGTACAGCTCATTCTAACTCGTACACTCTCTAGGTATCAGTTCATGGCAGACGAAATGAGCATATTCGTAATTCAGGCAACGACATGAACTCATAATCACTCAACTATCACCGACATCAATCAAAGCCCTCAGCAACAGCCAGTGTATCACAACTTGGAATTGTGAATCGAGGACCCAGGCATGATGAAGTAGAGATAACATTTTTTATGCGAGTATCACGAATCACACAGGCAGCAAGACAAGAATCGCGGACAGTGATGAGACGTAGACATGGAAAGTCGGCCATGCATCAGCGATGAGTTGTGTTTTGTCATACAAGGTCAGGTATGTCATGTCTGTTTTTCGTATAGAGGCTGGAGATGTTTCTTTCATCTGTTTAGTGTAACTCTAGTTGGTTTTGCTCGTCTGCGAGCTGCGCTTTGTTGCAGATGTGGTGATCTATCAGTATCCTAACTATAGGTGCTGTCCCGCGACGTCTTTGCACGCAACCTCAAGGAGTCAAGAGCTTCTTTCATCAACTTCTGACCCGTAGTCTCATTAGTCCTGATGCAGCGCTGGCCGTCATTCTCGCATGAGTAAGGGCTCCAAACCTGGTTTGTCATCCTATTCCCTATCATATGCGCGGTGTATCTTTCACAACGAGAGGAAGTCGTGTGAAGCAGCAGACGAGCTATAAACTATCGCCATATTCGCCGTATTGGAACGAATTAATTCCGTTCATCTCCCCACGCTAAACGTCACGGCTGCGCATTTGAAAGATCAGATCTTCTTCCAACTGCTGTTTCGAAGTGGCCGACAATCTTTCTCATGGTCTGCCTTAGTATGTATTTAGATCTGGCGTTGATGTTAAATTTACGAACTTTCTCACCAAGAATATCCAGGGACAGGGCGAGTATACATCTTCCCATGAACGCCATACGTTACAACAGTGTGATGTGTAGCTGGAACTCCGGCCAGTGGCGTTGGCCCACATAGGCGTTATTTTATAACGGCTCTTTGGTTAGACCCTTGAATGAGTTTGTTCTTATTCAGGTAGGTATAGGACCCTTGTAGGTGTCAACGTCCTTCCAGATGATGAACCTTTCGTGCACTAACACGAAAACCATAAAATGTCTATCTTAGGATAGGACCTCGTGCCACCTTGCCTTCCATGAGGGTGCGTCCTTAAGCTTATGGCCTTTTCGGCCATTTGCCATGAGTCATAGATTTCTGTTCAGCCAACACCGGAATCAGTATGAGTCACTTCTTGGAAGGAAGAAGCTTTGGAGCCAGACAGCATGGTCGCATTCGCGAATGTTACTTACATCGGCACCAGATCAGGTTATACATTTCAGAAGGAGTCGATTTCGGACACTCTGTCACCAGCACCAAAGAATACGACGATACTAAAGGTGGATAATGTACATTTAGTTCAACCCATATCCCGATATCACTTGCATTATATTGGCGTTCCTGAATAATCTTCAATGATTGACAGGGTCGGAATGGCAGGGAGCATCAATCTTCACCCATGATGCGAGATGTCCGGTCACACATCTTCCCGCATTTCCCATGGCCATGTTTTGTGCAAGTGGACACGAATAAGCCCATTCAACGGTCGGAGAACGCTGATGGCATAACAAGAGACTATTCTTAGCTTTGTACTTGGTACGGTACGTCAATAAAAATGTATCATAGGTGATGCTTCACGGCCCTTTACGGCGCCATTAGTATTACTCTTCTACCCGTCGTATGTACTCACACAACTTTATGGCCCTTAACCGATGACCTTCACTCCCAGACGAAGGCTTCAGAATGGGGTTAAGGTGGTAAGTTTATTCTCAAGCTCTCGCACACCTGTAGCCAATTAAGCTCACTTCATCGTGTTGGCTCGTATCTCTCGCCGGTGCATGCGTTATTTATGTCTCCCTTCACTGTAACGACATTGGGTAAGGTCCGACTCTCCGCTATGTCATCTGCACCAACGACCCATCCACTTCAGTGATTGCCTAGTACGAAGATACATTTGTTATGATTGGCAGGCAAATACACGCTCTTCCAGTTCTTCTCGCGTTTTCAGGCAGACAAATTACCCTTCTAGTTCCGCCCCACATTGAGTCGCACTGCCTGCCATTCCAGTCATTCCTCTTATAGGTTGGAGGCACGTCATTGCAGGCTCTCCAGTCATCTCACCGGTTCTTCCTCGGGGAAATGGCCTCGTTAGTAACGCTGTCCTTTGTTGACTACAAGTTTGTTTTCTTCTTGTGCAGAAAATCCATGGTTTCTCGGCTATGCCGCTCCGGACTTGGCCAGTTTTTGTTAAACCAGACCATCATGGTGATCTCGAACTGGGTATCCATTTCTTGCATACATAACAAATCATTACTTGTACGTATAAGACATCCCGTCAGTTGGCGGACTATTTGAGGAACTCCGTCTTTGCATTCTCGGTGCAATCTCTGAGCACGTTTCTTTTCTCTCAGCTTATTAAAAACATCCTAAATTCTTCTCATTGACGAACCTCTCCAGGATGCTTTGGTTTCGGTGGGGGTGGTGAAGGTTGCTGTCGCCGCACTGTTGTTTAATACTACGACAGAGCGAATTTTTATCGCTTGCATTCTGTAATACCAGTAGCACGAAGTCTATTAACCCAAAATATCAGTACGAACTCAGTCGGGCACGCAGAAGTGATACGACTGAAGTACTTAGGTCCGTACGCCTAGATTGTATCCCTAGTAAGACGGATAACATAAATAAAAATAAGTGACGATCGAAGATGGCGATGATCGAGAAGGGTAGATACTAATAGTAATATACTGTAAGTGAAGAGTCCGGCGCAGTACTAGTGAAGTACCGTAGACATATAGGCATACGCGCTAAGACCAATTGAATGGTGCGCTTGAAAGAGATTGGGCACTGAATGTCCATGGTGAGTTGTGTAACCAAAAATTCGAATGATTTTGAAAAGTGAAGTGAGCTTCATTTCCCTCCGGAAAGGCTCTGTGGTATGAATAACGTGCCTATTAATTCACTGAAAATACGGATATCGGGCCTGATCGTTGTTCGTTTCGTGGAGAAGACTGCCAATGTTGATATTGGGTAAATGCACTGCTTCGGAGGAGAAAGGGCTGGGGGTAGACATTATTCGAAATCATTTGTTGTAAGCGCACAGTCAATTGGTCTGTGTATCACCAGGCTCGAAGTCCCGGTCAGTATAGAACCTTCATATTATTGAAAAGATCATAAGATCAATCGCCATCACAATTCGAGAAGAAAGCATGATATGCTCAGTATCATGATAAAATAGCTAGACAAAATAAAACCAAAAGGTTAACACTATACCGATACAAGTTGTATGTTGCGAAGGCGGGATAACCTCTGGCCGAGATCCCTCCCGCCCCATCTCACTCGATCGATAAGCTCTTCTATGCCTGCAACAAATATAATTCAACTAGGCCAAATATAGGGCTTGACAAAAGAGGTACCTTTAAGAAATATAGACCGCTGTTCCCCAGTATCATTTACGATATCCTGAAAGCGAATGTGGCAAGCCTTCCGTAGTCTATAACCCGGTGGCATCTCTTCATTTATGATCTTAATAGCATCTTCCACTGATAGGTACTCCTGTGTTGACGGAGAGATGACAATGTCATTGAACGGTGGAATATTGAGGCTGATGGGGTTGGTATGCTTCCAGAGTTGAACTAGATAATTGGAGTAAACGACTGTGGGGAGTTAGTAAAGGGTACGTCACTTACGGGTATTCTCAGCGCGGAGTAGTTGCCCAAGGCGCGCTTTCAGGTCACGGGTAAGCTCAAAGTTCGGCGGCAGAGAGTTGCGAGAGACTAGAACTTGAGGATAGAGGTCGCGAGAGAGGCTCATTGCAAGGCACAGACAGGATAGGAAGACAAATACGCCCGTCCCGTTTATGAAGGCCAGGCCGATTCGAAACCAAAGTAAACATAGAATTCATTGTAGGGAAGTTATTGTTTCCTAGCTACGGGGGAACAGCCGTGACGATCTACGGGGGACCACAATACAGTTTCGATGACGTTGTCATTCGGTGGCAAGTTCAGTGGCTGAAGGAGCCCATAAGAGACGGAATTCGCGTGATCAGTTCTGACTTGCAGGTGTTTGTTTCGTATTATGAGCAGGAACTTGTTAACTCCCAACACATTCGGTGACGCTGAGAACCAACAAAGGTCGTGTCACCAGTTCGTATGCTGTACACGTGGAATAGCCCGAGCTTCAATATTAGAAAGTATTTGAGCGCTTACACGTTTACCTGTCAATTAAAAATCGTCAGCAACAATCACATCGATATCACGTGCAGTACGTCCACACAAGGGACATGTGGTCGATGATGAAAACGATGATGATGGTCCGTGCCACGATCCCTGAAAACGCCGCCGTGCCGGAACGCGCACACGCGACGCGGTGTTTGAATATATTTGGCGATCCCTCCAACACCTCTCACCTGTACCGTCACTATTGATGGCTCGCAAAGCTGCTGAAGAAACGACGACCATCGAGCCACGACGCTCAACCCGGATATCATCTCAGCCTACACCCAACACTAAGAGAAAAGCCGATGGGGAGGTTAGTAGGGTTAAAAAGAAGGTATACCTGATTCACCCTTATCGCTAGGGCATCGCTGACCTTGACCCGCTGCTCAGACCAAAAAGGCAACAGAAGATTTGGATGAGCTGCCGGAAGAACCAGTAGAGCAGCTCCAAATAGGTTCCTCGCTTGCTGGATTGTCGTTAACTCTTGCGAACCAAAACGGCGAGACGGTAGAGATTGCAACAATTGCCAGCGAGCGAGGTGTGGTACTTTTCCTGGTGCCCAGGGCTGATACTCGTGCGTTGCCTTTGGTTGCGACGGCTTTGATTGCTGACTGATCTTGTCTTCCATTACGTTGGTGCCTCTTTTGCCTGCCTATAGCCGGCTGCACACAGCAAGCTTGCGCTTACCGAGATGCATACGACAAGTTCACTGACGCAGGATACGATGTGTACTGTCTGAGTGCTGACGAGTCAGGCAAGCAGGGTAAATGGAAAGATAAGGTTTGCCGAATTCAGCTTCTGTATTTTCCGCCATGTTCACATGACGTCCGTGTAGAAATCTTTGCCCTATAGCCTTCTTTCCGATCCCAAGCGTGCGTTTATCTCGGCACTCGGTGCCGGCACTACCAAAACATCACGGAGTCACTTCGTGTTCGCCAAGGGTGGTGTCATGATTGACAAGCGTATGCCAGTCAAGCCTGCAGAAAGGTCCGGCATCTTTTAATTCCTTCGGGATTATTTTCTGATCAGATGTCTAGTTTCAAACTAGCCTTAGACGCTATCGAGAAAGAGTCTGCGAAGGTCGAAGAGGGCGAAAAGGAAGAGGAGGATAAAAAACATGAAGGAGACGACGGGGCATAGTTTCAGGTATTATTTTGGTGTATCTATCTTGCTGATTTTCTATATTGTTGTGCTTTCGACTCAGATTGGTAATTGCTCTTTCAAGGGATGAGAGCACTGTCGGCGGTACGGTATGAAACCCCATCTATGGCTTCGGAGTTGCAAATGATATTCGTGCCTTCTCACATATCGGTCTAGTCCATTGGGGGCTCCCCAGAGTTGGTTAATCTCACGATCGCCACTGTTTGATTTGCGGCGGACGTTCGCGATACCTTGAAGGTGTACGTCAGGTCCACCAACATACTAGTGCCATCGAGTGAACAATTGGCAATCACGCGTAGGCTACGGATATCGGGTGAGCTAGAAAAGGACCATGCGATCATATCTTTAGGCTCGTCGGGACGCCCCACTCCACATGCTATATGACCTATCCAGACGTCCAGTATCCTTGATGATTTCGCGTCATCTGAGGCAGTAGGTAGAGGTACGTGCTCATTAAAAGTCTGGATTCGGGTTGTTGTCGTTCGGGGCTCATAACGCTCCAGTGTCTCTGGTAAATCGCTTGGGCAGTGTCTGTATCGAACAGCACGTGCCTCTCGGCGTTCATCAGGACCTCATCCCAAACTCGCAAATAGATTACACCTCAACTAGATTTCCGTATATTTAAGCGACTTACCATCGAATTCAACATTATTTACGACTATATTTTGTCAGTATATTAAAGCTCTTACCATTCTTCCTTGAGCTAATTTGATGTGATCACTGGCATAGGGTGGGGACGAGGAACTTCCTTTTCTTTTCCCGTATTCGAACCCGGCTTGCAAAAGTACAATGGTCTTAAACCTCGGACTTCTCGATACTTGGACAATTCAGATATTGGACGTCACGAGTAAGCCGAGCCAGGTTCGTGTATTCTCCGTCATGACTCCTTTTGTTCTTCACACAACGGATAATCTATGCGATAGTATCCTTATTCGATGTGACTGACAAACAGCTCATTCTACCACTATGGTGCAGTCGTTTACGTACCTTCTTTCATGGTGTTTCCGCCTTTGTGTTGGATATGGCCAAAAATATGGAGTCTTGTTTGATCTAGCTCATTCCATTGGAAGCTTGATCTTGACCATTTGAAGGTCAAAGGTGGGTTTCAATACCTTTGAATCCAGAGTGATCGTTTTTTGATGATGCATATCTAGGCTTCGGACTTATGAGCATAATTAGTACACTCGCCGTCAAGAAATTACACCATCGACGTACAAGAAATATTTTTGGCCGAACTTTCTATAGGCTAGACTGGTATGTCTGTCCGTCAAAGGTCACTAATGCCGGAGTTCAACAATTTTTGTTTGCAGTCAGGTGTGCTCAGCTCCTCTCCGAGGAAATAGCAGGACCTTCCCCTCAATTTTGGATCATCGTTCAATCCCCCAATACAATTAAACTATCGCTATGACAAGGAAGGTGGAGTCAACCGGGCTCTCCCTTGTACTGCTTCCACCTGGACGACATGGCCCTGAGGTCGGTTTTACTAGTGAAATGCAATGATTGCATCATTCACTCTGGTGTCATATATGAACCTGACCGGAAGGTGAGCTCTTTTTCTACGTCGAAGTTAAAGGGTTTATCGAAAGTCGCCAGTGATTGAGGAAGAGGCGTCACCCTCTTTTCATTACCTGGAGCTAAATAAAAATGCGACCAATGCCGAAGCAGTCCTACATCAGCACGAACTGTCGTGATATCATCCACTTACGCTAATACACTTCGCCGTTCGGAGGCTTTTGGAGAACATCGATCCCATTTTCGGCACGTCTCACCGACGACATACACTCCATGTTGAGAACTTCATCTTACAATACTATGACTTTGGCACCCTGTCCGTCTATCTCGTTTGATGTTGCGTGGCGGATAATTCACCGGAACGCACCCAATGCAGGACCAAATGATGCGGCAAGATCCACTTGTAGACGACATAGCCGTCTACATAGATATGTTCCCTCGACTGTGTTTGGGTCTATGGTAATGGGGTGGTTTCCTAGACGAACGTGGGCATGTCACATGCATAGTTGGGCAAAAGAGATCTTGGCGACGTGCTAATTCCGATGAATGAACACGTACATTGAATCCCACTAACTGAAATTCAACCCCCGCTACCAAAGCTATTCGTTTGACAACACTTCCTGCGACCTGAAATCGATTTCTTGCTTGTACTTTTGTCTTCCATGGCTCACCGCAGTCGTGGAGGGAGCTGGTATAAGTCGGTTACCGCCGCTCAGACAGCTCTTCCATGTATCCTGTCAAGAACTCGAACTCCACCGCAGGCAGACGTAAATCAACGGTGCAAAATGTATTGCAGGCGACTGCACCCAGAGTCATCTGCATAGATCATCTGGTCTGAGAATTGTAAGAAGCGAAATATAAAGCTAGTAAACTATTCATTGTTTCCGTAGACTCCGGCATAATTCCCTCCCGGAACGTAACGAAGCTTTGAATTCAGAACACTCTACGTTCTATAAAGCTGACTAGGAAGCAACACGCATCAGATATCAAGCCCCCAAATCCACAGAATGCAACGCACTTTCCTCACTATTCTCTCCCTCCTCTTTGTCGCAACCTGGTATTTGCGCGGAAGAACCAGTCCAAGTCCCTCTTCAAGATGGTTCCCTCGATGATGTCGAGGCGGTGGCAACGCCTGTAGTTGACGACTTCAACACACCCACCAAGGCTAGTGAAGAAGTTCTGGTCACAAATTGGCCTACGCCCTCCTTCTACTATGGTTTTACTGATTGTAATTGTTACGGTGCGTCCTGGTACTTATTTCACCGATCTGAATCAATGGTCAACTGTGACTATCTGGCAGGCGATGTATATACCAAGGGAAACCTCAACGCTATCATCATAAACGGAGCGAAGGCTACCCCCCTCCCTACTTTATACACGTACGTATACCCCTTAGTCCCGTGCCATCGATGACTGATTTCACTTTTTGATTCCAGGAATGATCCCAACGACTACGCACCTCGTACCCCGCACCTGTTTGCCGACACTAAGAATCAATTCCAGGGACAGTGGAAGAACCCCGCTTGCAGCAGGACTGGAGCGAATGGAAAAACTAACCTCGTTGAGTATGCTATCAACAATATACCCGGGACCAATGGGTACAAGTTCGATCGTGTTGTGTACACGCTTTGGAACGTCAATAAGGACCAGCCTATGTGAGTTCTAATTTTACTTTAGGGGTTATGCATGGTTGAAACAGGCGCTCGATGTAGATTCTGTGGGTGTATGACCCATAAGGGCCAAGCGGAACGTAACAAATTCAGCTTGTGTGCGATGAGGTAGACTCCATTTGGGGTGCGAGATACTTTGAGAATTGTACGAATACTATGTCGAATATGAACCTATTTTCAGTTAGAACATACGCATCTGCTGCATAGGTGGAATGCGGAGATGGAGAATGGAAAAGACCGGTACGAAGAAATGATGAAATCCCTCAGACTGTGAAGCATATCGCCTGGGTGATAGGCTGGGGTTTTTGTCAAACTAGAAGATCTGGGAACACCATTCTCGATTGTCCGACCAGATGAAGTAAAGAATTGCAATATATCATTTACAGCACGAAGGTGAATTTGCAAAGGACACTAGTATGGCGTCAATCATTGACTCATGGTCGAGGAGGATATATTGGCGTCGCTGGTGCTCGTCAAAACCGCCATCATATCTTGTAGATACTATTCCCTATTAATTACAAATCCCGTATTTGGACGTATCTACATTTGTTACTCCCCACGAGTTCCAAAAACATACAGCATCTTCAAGGTTGAATTCGTTACAACAGTAGCAATGACGTTCCCTGCGATACGTTACATATAAGTGAGTCGGTGTATCAAAGAAAGCTTCCTTCAAGGATACCGAAATTGAAGTTACACAGATGGACATGATGTTACAGCAAAAAGAAACGACGTGGAGGACTACCAAATTTGTTCAAAACTAGTTCACCTGAAGGACTAGAATTCCTGTCAGTTAAAAGCAGTAGAACATGAAAAAAATATGCTGACCTTTGATTGACGCTGATATTTGTACTCTACCTCCTGACACGCAGAGTTGTTCCCATTTGCTAGGTGTGTCAGCATCATCGTTGACCAGCTCCCCGGACCATGACGATGTGAATTCTTGCAGAGCTCCCCGATCTCTTCGGGACTGGACAAGCTCTACCAGGGTACGCATATCAAGTTTCAAGTTGGACCAACTGCTGACAATAAACAATTTCGACATCTTTGGAAATATCACGTTCTTACCGGGATGGATGGTCAACACATCCAGTCAGGCAGTGGTACATACGGCACCGGAGATGCTGAGACACCGAAGGTTAGGTATCCTACAAAGTGAGGACAGTTTTACATCAATATGCGACGGGGATTTCGACCGAATACACATCAAATAAGGCTGGTGATCGTGGACGAGTGGATCGGATGAAGGGCTTGTGGAGGGATCATCAAATCGAAGTCGACGCTTATGATTTCAAGGTTGGTGGACCTGGAAGATCAAGATGATTGTTCGTATTGTATGGGTGACGGATGTGTCCATTCAGGTTCAATTCGAGTCGGGTGAGCCTTGGAAGGTGAATTTTGAGAGACACACTTGAATACGAGCTGCAGGTAAGTGAAAGGGTTTCGATGTTGACAAGGTCACGGAGGGTGGTGCATGCATTTTCGTTGAACGGGTGGAAAGTGCAGAACGTGACAAGATTGGCCGGAAGAGAAAAAGGGACACTCCCTAGTGACATGTCAAAGGGGCACGAACGTGGGGCCACAGCAAATACGTCTACGGGCTCAGAGCTACCTCCATAACGCCCCCACATCTCCAGAGTTTCAAGCCGATTGAAAAACCCACGGCAAGGCGAAAGTAAATCAGGTTCAGCGCGCGTTGCTATGAGACGCAAACTTTTCCAATAGCGGACAGTAGGAAGGAGGACTGCGCAAGCAGGATTTGAAGAAATATCGCTATTGAACATGAGACAGACATTGAGGTCATGAGTGCGGGCCCGATCGAAGATCGTGTCAAGCATAGAAGCCGCTTCTTGTACGGGGTTTTCTGTAAGGGATTTACCGCTTTGGAAGTCCAAGCGAATAGTTGACCATATTTTGGGCGTAGCGATACCCACCTCTATCCATTTCCTGCAAACGTGGGTCAACGTCCAATGGGACCGACGCAACCCCCACTCAGGCATTCCCACTCAAGCATTCTCCAATAAGAAATGAGTATCATGATGAGGAGCTCGGGTGGAATGCGACGACACGGAGCGAGAATCTTCCTCACATTAGCTCGGTTTTCTAGTGCTTCCTTGCGGCCTTTAGCCAGGGCATCAAGAACTTGAATGGATGTGAGAGTCGAGCACTGCTATACGATCAGACATTTCGGAAAGGGTAGTCTCCAGACATTGTCCCTCGAAAACTGTTGGTGGAGCATTAGATTGGAGGAGTTCTATCGTTCGTGCGTCGCTAGGAGGGACATGGGCATAAGTCGGTATGTAGGCCATGGATGTAAGAAAGAACTGTCAGAAACAGTCAGACAGAGAAAGAAACTACAAAGAGGCCAGTAAATTTACGGCTGAAAGGAGATGCAGCCTTACTACTGACTCGTGAGTCCACACGAACGAACTGGAACAGGGACGGCGAGTGTTCACGTGTGAGTATATGCGTGAGATGGTTCGAAAAAGGAAGGGAAAAAATCTACCCCCACCTATATGTACCCTATAAAAGTAGATGCTCGATCTGCCTCCGCGGCTGCAGCACTATGTGGATTTATGGGTGTCCTTGTCCCCGTGTATGTGAAATCTGTGTGCAGGCGTACATATTTCCATTGAATAAAAACAGTAGTGACTTCATGGCTAGCAAAAGTGCCGGCCCGAGAAGTCACGTGGGGAGGCGTGGGAACTGTCTGGCCCTTATTCGGTCATCCACCTCGACTTGCTACCTCCGTCCTCGGAATCAGAGTCAGATTCAGCAAAGCCATACTTCGCGTCTCCAATGTAACAGAACCGGGTAGTGGTGCTAAAAGTTTGAAAGTCTGTAATCTGACTGCATGCAGTATCCATTTGTCCCAGACAAGGCTCCGAGTCGACCCGGCTATATGGCTCTCGCGATTGTTTGACAAACACGTTCGTTCTCCAGGAAGGTATGTCTCATGTCTGAGTCAATCTGGAGGGAGGAGTTCCGATTTCTTTAGCAGGGCATGTGGGCCAATCTTAGGAAGCAAACCGTGACGACGTGAGGCTCACATGAATATGCTGAAGAGCACACGTCGCGACTCGGCGACAGGCATAAAGGATGAGTCAAATAGAAGGTAGATTCTACTGGGATTGAAGCTTGCATAGGATCCCGCGGATGCTAAACGACATGGCAAGGTCACGCCTTGAGCGGAAATCAGTTTCCTCTCTCGCAAAATAGAATCTGGAAACTTCTTTAATCTTGGAATCGGAGGGTAGTGAGGATAGCCTCGTTCAGTTCTCCATGACTCAGTCAGTCCTCCCTCTCGGAGAGAATTATGCAGTGAGCATGTCCAGTCTTTTGACGTCTCACTCGGATCGACTCGAGAATTCTCAAGTGAAACTTTAGGAAAAGGAGGAAGAATGGCGCGAAGCCAACTACTCCTCTTTGGTTTCATGTATTCGTTGAAAGAGAGTAGACGCGTTTTCCTCAATTCATTCTCACTGGGTTCAACATGAAGGCTTCCAGCACAATCTCCACCTCCCTTATTCTGTTATCCTTGGTCTTCAATGCCGCTGGTAGTCCCAGCAATCTCAAATCCCTTCATCGCAGACAGATAGTCCGAACGACCTCTATACTCAATAGTACGCGACTGCATACATTTTTCAGGGTATCGGCTAAACCACTTCAACAGGTCCCGCACCTCAACCAGTTCTACCGACTGTCCCAGAAGCTCTTTCGGCGGCAGCTCCTGTCGGTTTAAACTTGACGGACATCCAGGCAGATATCTTGTCAGCCATCTAAACTCTCTTCGTTGTTCATATAACTGACTTGTTAGTGTAGAGTGGGGATGAAGAAGAAGAAAGAACTTTTCTTCTTCTTCAATATTAAAGACGCGGCCCAGTTCAAAAGTAAACTGGCATCGGATATCCATCCCCTCATCACGTCCACGACCCAAATATTGGACGTTACCACCCAGCCTTTAACGGCTATCAATCTCGCCTTTTCCCATTCAGGACTGACTGCTCTAAATATTATCGACAATCTCGGCGACGCATTCTATATGGCAGGACAGGAAGCTGATTCGGTTGCCATCGGTGATCCTGGAACCGGCCAATGGGTACAATCATTTTTGGGGAGATCTGTTCATGGTGTCTTTCTTCTTGCATCAGACACCATTGAAAACATAGATGTCGTTCTGTCGGAAGTCATGTCGTTTTTGGGCGATTCGATCATCGAGTTACACCGCGTTCAGGGTGCTGCCCGCCCTGGATCTGAGGAAGGTCATGAACGTACGTCTTTACCATTTATGAAACCACATTGATTATTGATCAGTAGGTACATTCAGATTTCGGATTCATGGATGGTATTAGTCAGCCCGCCGTCCAAGGTTTCACAAAAGATCCTTTGCCCGGTCAGGACATAGTCAATACAGGAGAAATTCTACTGGCCGAGTCAGGGGATCTAATTCCTCGTCCGCCCTGGGCCAAAGATGGCTCGTTCTTGGTTTTCCGTCAGATGGAACAGCTGGTGCCAGAATTCAACAAATTCCTGGCCGACAACCCGATTTCCGAACCGAATCTCACTCGCGAAGAGGGATCCGCCCTTCTAGGCGCTCGCATGCTTGGTAGATGGAAAAGCGTATGTTTATCACTCCAGAAGATATTGATCAGGCAAATGACTGTTGGTTACAGGGGGCTCCCGTTGATCTTGCGCCGCTGTTCGACAACCAAACGCTGGCGTCGGATCCTATGCTGAACAACGATTTCACCTATCACCATGACGGCGAAAGCGACAACAGTCAGACTCGTTGTCCCTTTGCTGCTCACACCAGGAAGGTTCGTCCTAGAGCGGATTTCACACCCGAGAATTCTGCCAACCATATCATTCGTGCTGGTATTCCGTACGGACCGGAAGGTCAGTTTCTTTTCGTTAGGCAAAGCCGTAGTGACCTATAGCATGTTTACAGTGACACCTGAGGAAGCACAGTCCAATAAGACGAATGCTTCCCTAGAACGCGGACTTGCATTTGGTTCGTTCAATTGCTATCGTGCGAATGAGCATTGACTGATTGATGCCCTGATAGTTGCATACCAATCTGATATAAACATGGGTTTCCGCTTTTTGCAGCAAATTTGGGTTAACAACGCAAAGTGAGTCATTTGTTTTTTCTGTGTTCTATCCTAATCGTTTCATAGCTTCTTTATGCCTGGCACGGGTGTGGATGCTATCATTGGTTCTGCAGGAATCGATCCAAATTCGAGAAGTCGTCCGATCTCTGGCCTTGATCCAACAGACCCCAATCGCGTTGTCACTTTGCAGAATGGTATGTTTTCCTTGAACATGGAGGGTCTTTCAACTAATAACGCTCGATTCAGATTTCGTCGTATCGCGGGGCGGAGAATATTTCTTCTCGCCTTCCATTTCCGCTATCATGAATACAATTGCTGCCTAGAGAACAGCTTGATTTGTGCAGAAACATAGGCAATAATTTCATAGACGAGATACCCTAATGGAATTAATAAATTGACTTGATGATGATAACTCCTCAGGACTGCAAATCATATCCTAATGCCGATCGCCAGACAAATATCAAGATCAGTTCACCTGTCAATCTTTACGTATACGCCATACGCCACGGCTCTTTCTCTCCCTCTATTGTGCGACAGTGGCTCAAGTTGGGTATAAGTATGAGAAATCGCTGTAATTTCTACGACAGTTGATTATCACTTCAAGTGACATCTCCATCTATCCATGTTATGATGCGTCGGCAGGCACTTTTCATATGCTCGCCATCGTGTTGAAAGCGACAAAAAGACTTCTTAGATTTCTAGCAATCGGTGATTCTTACCCTGATTGATATTCGCACGTCCTGTCGATATTTAAATGGTCGATGTTGATGTGTTCTGTCAATCTACCCTTGAACGACCCTGAATATGGTATAAGCATGTGCTATTTTCCCCATAGGGCCAAACATTCCTCAAGCTTCCAAGACATGTTCAAGAATCGTGGCATCCTCAAACTCCTATTAGGATATTTTATGTGGACTCGTGACTTTTTTCGATCACACTGGCATAAATCAAAACACAACTTGAACATTCTCTACATTCTTCTTCGATGTTTATCAGTGCTTCCTGTGTCCAAAGGCTTTGAGTCCTTGCGAAATGTGTATAAGATCTTGTACAAGGAAGTAGTCTCAAACAGTTCGAAGCCCCAGCCCCTTTCCCCAACCATGCCTTACTACGGTCCCGATGAACCATACCAGACTATCATGTTAGAGCGCTACTTCTTAGCGGGGGATCTTATTGCTGGATTAGGCTTTGGTATGGACCATTTCTCCATCATCTACTCTCTCTGAAAGTGATAATTACTCGTCATTCAGGAATCCAAACCGTCCTCTATGTCTCCTGTGCATTATACCTTTGGAAGCGACGAAAGCAGAATCCAATCGCTCTGTTCCTACTCGCGTACATCACGTTTCTTCTGTCTATTGAGATCATCTTCGTCGGAGTTCAGGCCAATACGGTGCAGATGATATACATCGACAACCGCAACTACCCAGGGGGACCATGGCAGTACTTCCTCGACACTCAAAATTTGGCTGTGAACGTCATGTTCTACGCGACACTCTTTGTTATGACTTTTTTATCTGACATACTCGTGGTAGGTCGACGAGTTTTTCCTAATCCCTGGCGATATTGATTACCCCTAACATAGCTATGGCGATGCTGGGTTATCTGGACGGCATCCGGTCAGGTCGTGGCATATTTTGTAGTAGCCTTTCCTACCATAACACTCTTAGCTTCCTTTGGTACGTCTTGTTGTGATGCAGTTCATCACACCCCCGTTTATCGACTACCTTTCAGTAATGGGCACATTGTGGACACTGCAGTCCAGTCAGCCCGGACTCTCCTTTTACAGTGCCTTGCCTCTTGCCTACGGGCTGTCATATTATGCGATATCTCTCGGCGTGAATATCATGCTTACCATTCTCATTATTCTCCGACTCTACTTGTACCGCCGAAGACTCCTTACGAGTCTTCCCGCCGAGCATGCTTATCATTATGTCTCGCTCGCTACCATCATCGTCGAGTCTGCTGCACTCTACTCGGTTTTCGCTATTCTGTTCCTGATCACCTATGCCGTGGGACATCCGACTAATCAGATATTCCTGGGCGTCGCTTCAGCAACTCAGGTATGTCTTGCTGTTCATCTAGACCGACGACTAGGGACTTACATGCAGCATCCCCGGGCAATAGCAAATTGCAGCCTACCTTATTATATACCGTTTGGCGGAGGGTCGAGCATGGAAGAAGACGACACTCAACACGCTACCTCTGACTTCCATGAACTTCAACAATCCACCTGTCTGCGCAGAAAGCGCCACTGCTACGCATCTAGGGACCTTGCAGTTGCATTCCCGCGCCAACAACGGAACCAAGGAAGAAGACAGGTCAACAGAGGATGGAGTTTGATGGGATGTTATGTGCATGCGCTTTGATCCCGTGGTTTCCATATGTACTCGGCTCTTCTATCTTGATGAACATCTATACCGCGTTTCTATTCTGACAAGGTCTGCAAGACTGTACGGCCGAGTTAACCCGAATAGTACTTATGATAACTTCTTATCGTCTATAATTCTCGATAACCGACGTGGGGGTCTTGTACTCTCCAACTGAGCAATATCTATGATCAAACCTAGTCATGCTCATGGTCAACGACATTTCCGCAAAAAGGCCATTACCGGACTCACCCAAAAGCAGCAGGACCACCGCTCTTGAGTCCTTTCTCACTTTGCCACAGTGGCGATCCTGCCATAGCAATCACAGTCACCCGCAACCCATATGAATCTAAAGAAGGGATGTCAACGATGGTTCTCCGGGTGACGACCCGTGACCTACACATCTGGGTGCCCAAGTGGGAACCGCTTTGGGAGTCTAATATGCTGATGAGGTCCGGTACAATCGCAGCAATCTATGGATTTGGAAGATCAGTTACGACAATTGGACCGTTAGACCGGCATACACTGCGCGTGCCGTCAGGCTTCTCGACATACGCGACCAGGTTCTCGTTCTGGAACGGAATGATCAGATGATCATCAGTGCCATAGTCCATATTCATGTCACTGGAAGAGTCGTCTTCCAGTTCATCTTCGCCCAGTCGTGCGATCTTCACTTCTCCCCAAGTGAAACCTGCTCGGACTTCCTACAGAGAGTCGTGAAGAATTCAACCCACGAGTTTAGATACAGATACCAACCCGAGAGACGTCAACAATCTTCCCAATAAACAAGAGTTTCCGTTCTGCAACTTCAAAATCTCGTCTGGCGCACTCTTTATGTCGCTGACCGAGCCGGACGATTAGTGTCATGTCTCACTGGAATGAACGCGACGCACTTCCTCTGCCGGCACATAGCAATAGCTCGACCGATTCCCCACGCTTGGCTCAAAGTACGGCAGATCCCATAATCTCTAGCCTCAGCTACAGTCAGGGGTGCAGAAACGAGTGCAGCAGATGAGCCCATCTCTGTTGTTACAGTTCTCATAAAGGCCTCTACGGCATAATTGTCTTTGGCACGGCTCATGATCTACGAATCCATTAGCCTTTGATATAAAAAGCCAAGTCTACATACCACAACGTTATCGTCTCCATCGTGTAAAGCACAAGGAATGAGACTGGTATTATGTTCAACGATGAGGACTCTCCGTAGGGAATAGCTTGCGGGTTCTGCTCACGCATTTGATAAATTATATACGGCTGAGAGCAAGATTAATTAGTTCACTCGTCTAGTTGCGTTCCACAGATAACGTACAAGGTATGGTTTGATGGAGATTAGGATAGGCTGAACGCATACATCAGTGTGTATAAACCAGAGCGACGTATAACATACCACGACCCATCAGATCAGCATCCAAAGCAGGGATATCATAGTAGCTGCGAAAATGTCACTGCAATATCAAGAACAGAAAGACCACTATGACGTACTGAGACAATATCAATGACTGCATTCCATTACCACCACCGATTTCATCACTGCAGTTCAACATTCAGCCAACGAGGAAAGACGACAAACAACGAAATCAAATCATACCACAACGTAGCAGCATACTCCGAAATACTGCAGTGACGGGCTAATTCCTTTCCGGCGGTCAAGATTTGCTTTGCATCGCCGAGTCTCTCGGAGCCAACAGAAGGAGAGCCCATTATACAACCCCGGGCTACATACCCTTCATCAGGGAGAGAAGAATGGTCGACCACCTTGATACAACCTCCATCACGAAGAATTTGTCTGGCGATAAGATATGAAGGATAAGGCGATCCACCTCCTCCCTGTCGTGTAAAAGGATTCAGCACATCTGGAAATGGCCACTATTATCTGGCGACGAACAGTACCGAGCACACCACATCCTTCCATGATGAAAACTGAGGGAAAACGGTCATATCTATATGAATGATAAATTCAAAGGAACTCAGGCACGCACAAAGATCCGTCTCAGTGATGACCCATTCATTCCCAATGATAGTGGGTCTGTAGAATTTATAATCAATCTCTTCTACGACGTCCGCGCCCTCCATTAGGACTTCTTGCGCGGCTTCAACCTCTTCTTCTTCAGGTATGTCGACCTGACTGTCCTCTAATTTTCTTGGAACAAAAACTTTGCCTTCCTCGGGTGTCCCAAGCTCTCCGATAGCCTTGACGATAATCCTCGTAGCCTGATTGGTCACGTACTACAAAGGGCACCATCAAAAACACGCACACAACAGGCGGCAATCTCGGCTACCTGTACAGGTAAAATATCAACTTGTGCGATTCTGGTTGTTTGAGGATCCGCGCCAGCTCCAACCGCCTTAGCCATAGCCTCTACCTTGATGCGTTCAAGAGTATCCGGAAGACTTTTGCCCTGCAAAATCTCGATGGTGTCTATTTCCCCTGATACAATGGCGATCGCAGCCCCGACTGCGTTGGCAACACTGTGAAAGGGAGGGAGACTATACAAAGATAATCAGCATAGCAAGGCAAAGATGGATCTCACAAGTACTCACATGATCTCTTTGACTCCAGCGAGCACAGGAGGGACGATAATAGACCCTCCACCAACAAGTAGCAGAGTGCAATCCTCTGGACTCGTCTTCATTCGGTCGACGACGCTCTGAACAGAAATCATGAGAGGTACGCGTGACTATCATGGTCTAGACCCACCTCAAGTAGTCGCTTGATAGCATATTGGGCTTTCACTACCACTTCATCGCTTACCGCAGACACCAATGACGCATCACCGACGCCCTTCTTTCCGGCACGGACAGCGATATCAGTTGCAGTCAGAGTATCACCACCAAACACTTTCGCTTCTTTAGTTAACTGTTCAGAGTTAGTCAGTCTTGAACAACGAGAAAAGTTTGGCCTTACACAAAGACCAACAGAATCCGGGCCTACAGTAACCTTCGTATCTTCCACACGGACTCTGGAGCCACCTCCTAGACCGATGGAGCTGATGTCCGGCATAGAGAAACTTTGTAAAGAGGTCGACAAAGGTTAGGTCAATAATCCACACAGGACTCACTTCGTACGGACACCACCCACTAGTGATATATTGAGCATGCAGATAATTCATGGACAAGCTACGCACCTTCGATGAACGCCGCAGCTTGCCGAGGAAACCCGCTCGGTAACAACATCCCGACATCTGTAGTCGTCCCACCTACATCCACGACAAGCATGCCCTTCCCTGTCCCTTCCTTGTTCTTGAGGTCGATACCGGCCAGATACGAGGCCCCTCGCATGGAATTAGTGGCTCCAGATGAAAATGTGCGGATAGGAAGTCGCGCAGCATCGGCTGCCGTCGTCAGCGTGCCGTCATTCTAAAAAAGAGGAACGTGTAAGAGCTGGTAATATCGAAACAAAGAACTTGCCTGAGTAATGTAAAGAGGGCATATCAACCCGAGCCTCTTCATAGCCCGCTCAAACCCTCGTATAGTATGCTGAGCAAAACTCGTTATCGATGCATTCAGAATGGAGGCGTTTTCACGTTCTAGGAAGCCGACTTGTCCGACTGTGATAATGCTTGTCAGCTGTGGGCTGTGGAATGCAATGGGAAGACATACCGTCGCGAGAACATATGATGTTGACGGCTTGACCAAGTTCCTTCGCAAGTATGTCTCGAACCTTGTATTCGTTGATGCCTGACACGTCCAAAGGAGAGACTGACACTGCTTAAGCAGCGTGGAAAGAAAACTGGAGCTATCAACTCACACACTCCGATAACAACAACATTCTTCAGTCCCTTTGCTTTAATCTGCATCGCCTGTTCTACAATCTCTGCCTCCACGATATCATTGATTGGACGTCCATCTCTGAAAGGCGATGTTAGTCATGTCGAGTACGACGCAGATCTCTGGCTTACATCTGGAGACCACCTTTGATTATCGCGCAGTGTCCGTTCATGAGCTTCTTTAGATTCTCCGGGAAATCAATGAACTAAAGGAATGTCAGACTGAAAGATAAGAGATTCATGCGATCCGACCAACAGGTGGAACCTCCGCGGTATATGGAGCGGCAAGTCGAATGATAGCCACTTTCTGCAGCCTCCTGGCATCTGATTGAACGACAGCGTTGATAAAATGCTACTCGAGAAATGAAGTAAGAAACGAGGGGTCGACGTTACATAGTAAGAGCTAGCTTACTGTTGTCCCAATGGTTAGACTCAGAACCTTTCCATCCCGAGGGTCGATGTTCACATCAGTCAAGACCTTTCTCACTGCGGCCTCGATACCATCTGTGACATCGACGGTCGTTGCATGCTTGAACGACGCGACTATACCGCGTGTCTCTGGATCGTGAGTCTTCGAGACGTCGACAATAACACTATCGGTATTAGTTCCTGCACAGTACTGTTATCCCATCTTATCAGCAAAGTATGTATACACATACCTCCAACATCGACACCAATTCTGTACATGATAACAGGGAAGAGAGATTCCGATCACTGCATTTACCTAAGCCTATTACCGGGTGCCGCTCCAATTGGTTGTGATGTTGATTCAAGCATTGATAAATTCGCGAGAATATAACGACAAAGATTGAGCATGCGACGAAGTAAGAAATAGAATGGTCGACAAGATGGCATAAAAAGAAAATGCAGCAGGCATCGTGGCTGTGCAATTCCGCCGGCGGAATGGAGAGTCGGTAATATGAACACGGATACGCGGCCCGGCAATATATTCACACGCCACGAACGTGCCGCACAGAGAAAGTTGTCCAACTTGAAAGTGCCCATTTTCTGACGACCGTTGTGGTGATCCTCCCGCTGGAAATTTTTGTCCAGGTAATTCGGAGAATTATCAAACATTATTATTTAATGGTGTTTGTTCTTTGTTGGCCCACTCTCATCCCGTAAAAGCGGCCGCCTCGAACTTAAAGACCAACAGTGATTTTTTGACCGGCTCCGAGTCCGAGAACTGAGCGGATACAGCGTCAGTTCGCAGCCTGTGCTGTCATTCTTTTATTGATTTCATGTATAAATGAAATGTATTTTTGTGGTGAGGAGGATCATTTGATTAAAATTATGATTTACTCAAGTCTCTATGGTACTGGAAATCTACGCTCTAGGCATTTCAAGACAAGAAATCCAAGTAATTCAACACACATCCATATATTCCCTGCACCGCTCCCTAAGCCTGACCCACCTCCCATTATTCCAGTGCCTGACTCTCGCCCACCCATCCTGGGCAGCCATATTCTCTATCCATAACAACACGGAGCAAAGAGCAAAATCTGCGTATGAAACCTGGTTCCCCATCGCAACCACCCCGTCACCGTCTCCAGCATTCTTGTCCAAAATTGTGGCGAGAAAATCAAACTGCTCCTTGACAAGCATCCACGCATGTTCCCTCTGCGGTCCCGGGGGCAGGGGTTGACTCATGTGTGAATGAGTCTGGCTGCGCTCCGGGAGCTGCTGGTGACTCAGAGGAACCATAATTGGCAGCAGAGGCTTGACGAACACCTCTTGGATATAGTTCACGAACAGGGTTTGTAGCGCACGCGACCCTTCGGGGAAGATCGCACGCGCTGGATAGCGAGACTCTAGATACTCAGCGATGGTATTCGGGTTGGATAAGATCTGGGGCGCTGATGGGTTCAGTGTGGGGTCCACTATGACGGGTAGAGTATAGATTGGTCTCCCGTCGCTTCTCTGGGAACTAGGTGGGGCTCCCATGGATCGTAGAGTAATCTCTATGTTTTGGAATTCGACCCAGACGGTGCGGTATCTGAGGTGCTTGTAGTTCAAAATGAAACTGACAGTGTTGATTCAGGGAGGATTCCAAGAAGCACAATTGCAACTCACCGTATTCGCCATATGTTCGGCGCCCAAGGTTGGGCATTGTGTCCCGGGACGTCATATAATGTGATCACTGGAGGACTCGAAGGACGCCTGGACATGGAAGCAAACTCTATGTGAGAGAGATCTGCGGTTTGTACGGTTTTATATTCGTCTAAGCATTTCGCGTTTACGGTCTGTAAACCCAGTCAAGATTGGATCATTATCACCAGGCCAACGTTACAGCGCCGAGGCGCAGACCAAAGAGAGCTCCCTGAGACACGAAGTGATATAGGCGCCGTCAGTAAGAGTCACTGTCTGTTCCATTACATATTCTGATCTTGATTTTTAAGGGAGTACCATGTTCAATCTTGGTCAATCGGGAAATGCATCTATTCGGAATCCCCCGTTATTTCGACACTGACATGGATCTACCCCAACTTGGTGTCTTGAGGCTAGGTGCCTTTCATAAGCTCACCGGGGTCAGTGCTTCTGCTGTGTACGTTATCTCATCTGTAAGGCGGCGCGCTTTTATTAGCTGCATCTAGAAATTACCGCCACGGCCGATGCATGTCTATGACTTGCAGGCAAATCGGTGCGACAGCAGATGTGTGACTTTCTTCCTGGTGTACATTCTGTGTTGTCCACTTTAGACGCTGGTTCGGAGTGAAAGATACGGCAATCTTCGGGCGCTACGAGTTGACTCAGAATTCGCTGCGATGCTCTCGGATAGACCCGCACAGACTCAAACTTTATTCGGCGGGCATCTTTCCCTAGTGTTGAATCATCTCAAAGACAAAGGTACTGCGGCAACGGGTGGTATTACTGCCACAGGACCGGCATAATTTTTCTGACCGATCTGGCGTTCTTGTCACGCCTGGTATGTCGGCAGACAGTACTGCTGTTAAGCCCTTGAACTGTAATTTGGTCGGATACGACAGCGGTGTGATCGGTCCTTGTAAAGAAGGGAAACGCATACCGTCTGTGATGACAATTTCCCGAACCTCCCCGGACGTAGGTCTCCAAAAATAATACCTATCAAGCGCTTGAAATATCAATTACCACAACTCATATGGCTTATATTTTTTTGGCATTATGTTGTGATAATCAGCATTAATACCATACCAAGACCCTTTAATAATGAAATATCTATCTACGAAAGGCATATACTAGTGTTTCAAATACAGAAACGCTAAAAAGTACAAAATACTACAACAAATGCGAAAATAAACCGAAATACAACACAAGCATACGTTGCGACAGTAAAGATCTTACTCGACCTCTGCTGAGCGACTTGAGATAATCAGATTGACCGGATTTTAGCACTCGTCCATGTAGGGACGGCACCGTTCCCACAGCTGGCACCATCTGCCGCCGTTCCAAGTCCTCACCCTCGCCCACCCATCTTTCGGCGCCATGCGTTCAATCCAGATCAGTACCGAGCAGACGGCGAAATCCGCGTAGGAAACTTCCCGGCCCATCGCGACGACGCCATCGCCATCGCCGGTGTTCTTAGCCAAGACATTAGCGAGAAAGTCGAACTGCTCCTTGACCGCCTTCCACATGACCTCGCGCTGCGGGCCAGGAGGAAGGGGCTGCCCGGGGGGACTCGGGGTGTCGGCCGAGCGGAAGTGGGATTGGCTGCGTTCTGGGAGGCGCTGGTGGCTGAGCGGGACCATGATGGGCAGGAGGGGCTTCACGAAGACGTCTTGTATGTAGTGGACGTAGAGGGTTTGCAGCGCACGAGATCCCTGCGGGAAGACGGGCCGCGCGGGGTAGGCCGATTCAAGGTATTCGGCGATGGTGTTGGTGTTGGAAAGGATCTGGGGAGCGGCGGGGTTTCTCGTGGGATCTACGATTACGGGAAGTGTGTATACGGGACGACCGTCACTTCGGACAGCGCTAGGCGGGGCACCCATTGATCGTATAGTAGTTTCAACGTCTGGGAATTCGACCCATACGGTGCGATAGCGAAGGCGCTTGTAGTTTAGTATAAATCTGGTAATGAATTCAATACGAATAAGCGCGGAAGAATGAAGAAGAATCTACCGAATGCGCCATATATTCGGAGCCCAAGGCTGGGTATTTGGGCCAGCAGCGTCGTAGAGCAGAATCGTCGGGGCTGAGGCAATAACACGCGGCTGGTGGCGCGACATTATACAAGTTGGTCTTCGTGAGAAAATGCGCACAGCGCAATTTTTGAAAACCTGTACAGAACGACTACGTGCGAGATGCAACGTCCTAAGACCAAGTCTGCTGCCCCTATGAGCTACTGTATAGCAAACTTATATACGGGATCCCAATGACAATAATATCCGGAACAGCGCCCGTCATCAATACCGAGAGGGAGGCTCAGAGGGGAACAAGGACGAATCGATAGCGAACCAGTGCAAGTCCAGAGCAGATAGGAAGATTACTCTGGGATAGCAAGAAAAACGAGGCGTCGTAAATTTCCCAAGAGGAAATTCAGAGCGATTTCACAGCAATATGAGCGCAAATCGCATCGTCATAGACCCTTGTGGCAGTACAGCCACGATCGCCGGCGGGATATTAGTTGGGATATTTGCGCAGATATTCCTCGCTGTATTGTGAGTTGTGGGTCCCTGTGAATCCTAAGGTGAAAAGAGATAGTAGACGATGGTTGTTCTTGTAACTAACTAGTTACCATGACTAGGACGTTACTGCGACGATGACTCCGAAAAACCACTTTGCACAGCATCAGGTACCTGATCATGTCGCACGATGACTCATAGTTTACAGTCGGCATCGATTTCGAATGGCGCTTGAAAGAATGAGTCGATAAAGTTTTGTGTCTTGCTTGGTCTTTCTCCAAGGCAACAATCAGACTACGTTCCAATATCTTGAACCAAGCACACTTTATGTGTTTGTGAACATTCGGATTTTGAAGACTCGCCGATCGGCTTCTCCTTGCTGCCGTCACAGCTTGAACGCCATTCAAAGAAAAAAAAAGTCGGTCAAACTTTTTCCGTGTGGCAGCGGGAGCACGGTCGCAAAAGGAATCCGAGAATGGAGTGATGAGAAGACCGTGCCTTATTTGTCAAAAGGTGGGGTTATGAAAAACGTGGCCTCCGAAGGCATAGCCAAACATCGCCTCACGTGCGTCATACCGACTCCATCGACCGGAAAGGGGTCAACGGCCAACACGAACATTATGAATTTGGGCGAGGTTAGATATCCAGGTCCAAAGGGAACCAGAGAATTGACCTTGGTATTGATCGAGCTCAAACTGGGAATCCACTCATCTATCCGATGTTGATGTCAAACATGGACCCATATAGTTAATTTCTACCACTCCATGCTCTGCCCATCAGATCGTACCCCGGTCAAAAGGTCGCTCCGCTGGTCCCGGGCATACTCAGCGTCTCTTCCTCTTTGACATTACCTGATCAAGTCTGCATCTGAAATCCTAAGCCATAGGACGGGTATCGAGGGCCATTCAAAAAGATCTCCGACTTGCGCTCGATGTTTCAAGATTTCGCTGGGGATGATTAAGTTCGTCACTGCGCCCCGCGAACGAGTCCGTGCATCTCACTTCTGCACAAAGGATTTCTAAACACAGGTACGTTCCGCGCATCACATTTTTCACATGGACTGATTGATCTAACTCGGTCCTGACCAGCGCATCATGACATCGAACGTAAATAGACGCCGTCGCAAGAATAGGGCTGAACGGGATTGCAATCTCAGTCGTCGAAGGAAGATGCGTGTAAGAAGTTAAAGCAATTTGAAGAACTGTCTATAGCGTACAAAAATCTACTTACTAGCTTCTCGACAAAACACTGTACATCATTATATAATTTTCTCTCCAACCACTCAAGCTGAAAGTTTGGTCTTCAGCAAGGCCTTGAGAGTCTCGCCGTCCTCAGCGAACTTCTTGATACCTTCGTGCAATTTGTCGAATGCCATTTGGTCTTGGAGAAGTGCCCAGCGGAATTCTGGCTCGTTGTCAATGTAACTGACTTTGGGGAGATCCTTGGCGCTGGCAGCTGAGACAGCACACGTGTGTCAGATGATATGTGAGAGTTTTTGGATGGAAGACTCACCGGCAACTGCATCGAGTTTCTTGGGGACTGGTTCCGTTGACTTTTTCAGTTCTTCGAGAAGGGAAGGCGAGATGGTCAGGAAGTCGACACCGGCCAAGGCTTTAATCTCTCCGGTCTAAAAGTATCTGTAAGTGCACCCACGACGGTTGAACCGAAGGCCGAGCACGCACGTTACGGAAAGAGGCACCCATAACGATGGTCTTGTAACCATGCTGCTTATAATAGTTGAAGATCTTCTTGACGGAAATAACACCAGGGTCTGCGTCACCCTCAAAGGTCTTTCCAGTAGACTTCTTGTACCAATCCAGGATCTATGCGGACGTGAGATGAATCGATAGCGGAGAGAAGGCTTATTTACGCGGCCAACGAAAGGAGAGATCAGCGTAACACCGGCCTCGGCACATGCTACGGCCTGACCAAATCCGAAGAGGAGGGTAAGGTTACAGTGGATACCATCGTCCCGTTCAAGTTCCCGGGCAGCTTGGATACCCTCCCAGGTTGAGGCGATTTTGATGAGAATACGGTCTTTCTTGATGCCGACCGAATCGTAAAGGGCAATGAGTTCCTTGGCCTAGTATGGGAAGGTAAGGCGGAACATAGAGACGAGAGGCAAATATTGCGCACCTTAGCCTTGGTTGCCTCCTTGTCAAAGGAAAGACGAGCATCGACCTCGGTGGAAACCCGGCCCGGGATGATAGCAAGAATCTCCTTACCGAATTCGACAAGCTAAATATGACGAGCACGATGAACGCAGAGCTCCACGCGGTTCGAAGCATACTCACAAGCCTATCCATTGCGGCATTGACCTGGGTGTCGATGTCACCGCCCTTGGACTTGCCAAAGGCAACGGCAGCATCAATGAGACGAGCATATCCAGCCTTGTTAGCCGCAGCCAGGATCAGCGATGGGTTGGTCGTCGCGTCCTGCATTGGATTCGTCAGCATACTGAGATCCGCTGGCACTGTGCAAGCTTACCTGTGGCTTGTAGACATCGATGGCTATATCGTCGTCGTCATCAGTGGTAGTTACGCAGTAGTATTGATGAAAGACAAACATTCAAAGTCGCCAGAGTCGGATACGACGACGGTACCGGTCTGCTTCAAATAATCGAGAGAGGTCGTCATGGTGGTTGGGGAGAAGAAATGTCGAGGATGTATAACCCGTTGTAAGCGTCACAGGTAATCATGTGATGAAAGATCGGCCTGATATTTGATCCCTTAAGTTGCTTGCTAATTCTGATATCTATTCATTATAATCAAATAAGCATTTCATATTAGGGTTAGTTCAGCACAAACATAAGGACAAGAATTATAGGTCGCTGCGGGCTTTCAGAGTGAAGACTGATGTTCAGGTGCAATCATAGGTAAAGTCTGAGTGTGGTAATGTTTGTTCTTGACATTTTGTGCTGGTCCAATATGTAGCAGCTAACGAAGCGATAATTTTGGCGTTGTGGAAGGCCAAGAGCTGGAAAATTACATTATTACCTTAAACTTCACCGGGTATTGCCGCTGCGTCACGTTACTTCACGTCATAAGTACTAGTTAGTAGCTTACCCCAATTACCCCGCCAGCACCTTGTTCCTCTCTCTTGGATGTTTACCTTCGACGCTGACACTTGCATTTCGTTCCCGCCTGCGTGTCTTTCGCCTTCACCTGCTCACCTTTTGCCTTCTCCAATGCACTTTCTCCTCCACGGCGCTCCTCGATAGTCCCTGTGATTACATGGCCCGCAGACGCTTCGCTGTATCAGGACTATGGACCCGGCCAGTCCCTGTCAGGACGACGTGCAGACACTTGCACCAACGCTGAGTTTGCCGTCTACGACATCGCCGCAATGGCTTTCGTATTTGCATCTTGATATTTATTTGTATAATTGGTATCCGATGACTACAGGTGCGTGTGCGTCTTTATCTCGAATGAGCTTCAACTCGATGAATTGTATACCTGCCAGAGATCAAATATGCGCAACATCGCAGTTTGCGGCCGGAAAAAAACGCGACCTTTCGTCTCAAAGATTGCGGCGACAGGTGTGTAGAAGATACCGACTAGCATAACATGTCAAGATCTTGTTATTGACGCGACACATTCGTCGCAGTCCTGGTCAATCCGAGACTGGATGCAACCGATCTGAAGCATGTTCGTGGGTAGGTGATCCGAGGTCCCGCTGTACCGAGTTTCATTTACCAGTGATGCGAGTGCAGGCAGGCAATTGTATTATGCGTGTCCAGTTTCATATATCACACATGGGTCTCAATTACCCACCCTTGAGCCGCACTTGAGATTTCCTCAGGCTGCTATTTAATGTTATATCAATGGTTTGCGGTGATGTTATGATGGTTTCCCGACGAGGAATGCTAGTGCCTTACCCGGTTCCTGCATCCGTCCATGCTCCTTTTGTTTATTGACCGATGAAGGCTAGGCTACAAATTTTCAACAGCCCCCTTCCGCCGTTCACACCTGACCGGTTACTATGTCTCCCTCTAACAACATCCTCTCCTCGTCCTACAATCACCCAATATGGACCCAACTGCTGTCAGGGGCGCCGTCTCGGGGTGCTACGGTATTGTGGCGACGGTGTTGTGGCTGTGTTTTGGGTACACAGACGCCGTGTGAAAGCCGCGGTTCTGACTGAATAGTTACCCGGAGTCGGTCCTCGAGGGAGCCAACAGTCAAATGTGCGCATTCTATGTGCTTCTCGACCCGATCGTCCCGAAAAGGAGATATATTACAACTCTTCTCCGCATTTTGGTCTCCTAGTTGACCCCCACCATCATGGCGAGAACAGTCAAGGACTCGTCTTCAACTCAGTCCTTTGCATCAGATCGCAAGCAACAGCAAGGCGCGACTCCTGTTCCTCCTGTTCCCCCACTCAAGACAAGGCCCCCGCATACTGTGTGGTCATATATTCCCACATGGATTTCGAAGAATTTGCGCTCGAAGAGGTCGTTGAAGATATTGGCTAGATCAATTGTGGCTTCTTGGATTGCATATGTGATCATGCTCCCAAATGCTTCATTGCGAACGCTGGGTACAGCGTACGTCGACGACCCTGTCCTGTATTTTCCCGTAAAACTCACCACATCTCAAGCGGATTCTTTGCACTGCTGACGAGTTTGTTCGTGCCACCATACCTACCTGTGCAGCTTTTCTTCTTTGTGAGTGATCCATCACTTTACGACGACCATGCGTTTTACTGTTTGCAGATCATGACCACGGTTGAAGTCGGGCTTCTCTTGGGATGGGGTATCGGCGCAGCTGCCATGCGTGCAGCTAATGAGTCCCGAAATCCGTCTACCCTACAAGCATCGATGGCCGTTCTGAATGCGAGGTTAGTAGCAAGTCCACCATCTTCTATTAACGCTAAGCGCCTGTTGTACAGCATAGCGGCTAATCCGGTCTTTCAAGCCAACCCTGCACTAGCGAAAACAACTGCGATTTATCATGGAGTATTCCTGGATACTCGGCGAGTCCATCTATATTTCGAACGCAAATCCATGGCTCATATCTTTCTCTGCAGCGCTTCGGTAGTGTATGGGTGCTTCTTGGGTCTCGGAGCTTTTATAATGGGTCTTTTCCGTGCGTACGCGCCAACTTTGGTATTCCTCAGCATCTTTGGAACTATTGCAAGTACGTCTTCGTCTCGCTCCTCCCTGTTGCCCCCCTGACATATATCGCTTTCTCTGCAGTGGACATTTTTGCCGTGAGTCATCCTCCCGTCGAGCTGGAGATTAAAAGCTGACTTTTCCATAGACTTATGGGCCTCTATTTCCCACCGCTCGCTACCACTTAATGAACTCGATGGCCATTTCAGTTTCTTGTTATATGGCCATTGCAATTCTGACGACCATATTTATCTTTCCCGAAAGCATGAATCACTCACTTATTAACGACATATTGGAACAACTGGACCGCTTGAAAGAAATAGTGGAAACCCAGGACGAAGTCTTGCGTACCCCGCCCGAACACCTCACTTCTAAACATTCACCGCTCATCAAGGAGAGCAAGGCGGCTAGGGCCACAGTCGTACTTTCTCAACAACAACGTAAATCCACTTTTGTCCATCCAGTCAAAATACTCATTCATTCACAGTTATGGCTACGTCCCGTTTTATCCACTTGGAATTCAGCTACGGTAGATGGAATGGTGATGACGTGCTAGATTTGCTGGAACCCCTTCTTGCACTTGTCACCCGAGTCGGTCAGTACCTCCCAGTTACTTGTCCTGCTGGATGGCTTACGGATTCTTCTTCCTAGCTGGCCTTCAGAGCTTCTCCCAACTCATCTGCATGTCCCAGCATCTCTTCGAGCGCTTCCGTTCGGATTCTACCACCACGATTCCAGAGACAAGTGACGGCTATCTTCTTCGACAATTCCACGAGCGTAACGACACAATCGAAGCCGAGCACAAGGTCCATATATCTGAGGTCCTCCCCATCATCGACCGCTCCACAGGTCCTCTCCGACAAACCATTTCGAACGGCATCCAAGTGACCAAACAATCGTTGAACCATATAAACAAGAACCGCTGGAGTCGTAACCCGGACATGGACGCGCAGACGCGAGTGGAGCTTGACAAAGCCATCGAGGAATTGCAGTCTACCCTTGGTGAATTCAAGAAGACTAACAGACTTGCTCTGATCAACCCGTTCAAGCCCATCCTCAGAAACCCCGAGCTCGTTGTTGGGAGCCAGACCCTACCGCTCCGTTCGTTATATGTGTCGTACGTTTTTGCAACGACGATGATCAACGTGGCGGAGGCCACGTTGGGATTGATGTCCCTCGTGGGTGACACTATGGAGAAGAGGAAGGCTAACCGGCTCTGGGCGCCCAAAGGGCTGAGAAAGCTGTGGAAGATCCTCTCGGCGAAAGGTGATCAGGCGAATGGGGTATTTGGAGAAGATGTGTCACCCCATGCTTCTGGTCAGAATGCGCCTGAAGAACAGGAAGTGGACCATCGTACGTGAAATTCAGGGTCTACTGCTTTGCGTATTGATACTATTTCATGCAGGACGCGACCCTGATAGCAGGCCGCCAACCAATTCTTTCCAGAGAATCATGCATTACATTTCTGCCGTGTATCGCTGGATGGAGACTCCGGAAGCTATCGTACGTCCCGTCTTGGTTAAGTTTGCTAGTCATTCATTATTATTTTTTGCAGTTTGCTTTCAAATATATCTTCATTTCTATCGCTCTTTGGATTCCCTGCGTAGTGCGGTCTTCTGCATGTATGTTTGGGTTGCTACATATTCGTTTTGTTCCGACGCTTACCTCTCAACTTCATAGTCTTTTTCTACAGAGAGAAAGGCATATGGTAACTTCATTTCTTGTGGTCATTCATAGGCTAACAGCGAGCACGTAGGGCACTCATCATGGCTCAAACAATGATCAATTTGTACGCTGCAGATCAGATTTTCAAGTGGGTTTCCTTTCTTTCTTTCGGTTGTCTCTCTCACCTGTTCACCACTTTAGTCTGGTAATCCGTTTGACTGGTACTTTCGCTGGGCTTGTCGCCGGTCTGCTGGCTTGGTATCTAGGTGAGTGACAACCAAAACAAGGGACACTTTCACCGTTCTCATCGTTCCACCTAGGCAATGCCAAGTCGACCGGAAGTGTCTACGGATCTGCCGCCGCGGTAGGCTTCGTTCTCATCCCTATAGTATTCGTTCGCCTTTTTGGTCCCTACAAGTATCTGCAAGGAGTTGTTTTGGCTTGTGTGAGTATGGTTTCCCTCTGCCAATAACCGGGAGATAGTCATGTTGAGATCTTTTTTTTAGGCGACGTTCGCCCTTGTCGTTGGATACTCTTGGATAGACGGGCATTTGACCCAGCTGGCTACCCCCGGTGCGTCTTGTTTTCTTTTGTCTGAGGTATGTATGCGTCGATTAAATTCGAGACAGGCCAAGGTTGGTCCGTTGCGTGGAGGCGCTGGGTCTTGGTCGTCATCGGTAAGGGTCTGGCCTATATATCTCTTCCTCTTCGCTCATTTTCCTAGGTTCCGGCGCATCTTTCGTAGTTATGATGTTACCCCCGACCTCAGGACGAAAAGCCGTACGCTTACGGAACGCATCATCGATAACGTCGCTGTCGTATCTTTATGGACACCTTATATCGGCATGGATATCAGAGGTTGATTCAGACGAAGAAAAGGATGAACGGCAAGCAGAGCAAGTCAAGGCAAAGTGGATGAAAGAATTCCGTGACAAAGTTATAGGAGCTTCAGTAGAGATGCGCACGATACGGGAGCTGACGGAGCTAGCGAAATGGGAGGGAAGTTTGCGTGGTAAATGGCCTAGGGAGGAATACGTGCAGCTAGTGGAGGTACAGATCGAAATGGTGTCGAGCTTATCGCAGGCCAGTTCTGTCCTTCCAGTTTCCGATCCGTCTGACTGACTTGAATCCGTCCGGTTAGCTTGGAGGTGCACTCATGCAGCTTGATGATGCTTGGCGGGTGACTTTCCTCCACCATACCGGAGTGCTCAATCCCAACTTTGTATGTCACATTCTCGACAATAGTGCGCAGCTGCTTAATACTAAATGTAGATCTCGGACGTTATGGGCCTCTTTTCCCTTGTATCACAATCCTTGCGTACCGCCGAACCAATGCATCAAGTCCTTCCTGAGACTCTTCTGGAAAAGCTGTTCTACCATCAGAGCAACTATTCTAGTCGGGATTCTCTGACGCTGGATAATGCCACCTCGTTGGACTATATGTATTATGCTGCTGGTGTAGTCGCAGTGTATCAGTTGTTGCATGTGAGTATGGTCTTGTTCTATCCTTGGTGCCGTCCTGATAATCTGATCGGGGCAGTCCCTTGATGAACTGCACCGCATAACGAAGACACTCTGCGGAGAGGTGCCGTTGAGAGGGTTTATGAGGTGGAAAGCAGAGTTTGAACATTCTAGGACGGAGATTCGTGCGCTTTAGGCAATAGGCAAGTCGTTGGTCGGTTATCTTAGTCACTTCATAATGTACTACACAATGCATTGTGCATTGCGGTTGTCCCGCAAATATCTGATCGTGAATCGGACTCTCTCGCGAATAGGGAGTTTCAGAAACGTTAATAAGGTATATTTCTACTCATTTATTGACCGGATGACGGTAAAACCTGGAAAATAGGTTGACTAGTTCCCTCTGAGAGATGACCTGCGGATGTTGCTCCAGGGGAGTGTGTTATACCACCAAAAACTTAGTGTCTTTCATTTTGCTACATCTCATGTCGGTAGCTACAAGCGATAATAATCTATTACGGAGTGAGGAGGCTGTCAAGGGTTTCATCGGCATCTCGGCATGGAAACATGAAACCTTCCATAAGCCGCTATGGTCCGTGCGTACTTCCGAAGCGTATATAAGTCAGTACCCGACTTCCGCTTTCCTTATCTCTTGTGCTAGGGTTTACTGTCACCAGTGAGGTCTTTACCGAGGTACAGTTATTTTGCTGATTGCAAATTATACATCCGAACCCGTCTATTAGCTTCGGCTTTTAGCAATTTTTGGAATCCTCCTCTTCCTTTTCGTTCTTTCCGTGAAGATGTGACGTTGCATCCGAGGAAGAATGAAAAGTAGATAGTGTTTGAATAAATTTCAATAACCCTTTGCTGTGGATCGTCTAATGTTTTGTGGTTGATTACATTGAGGGCAATGCTGGTTGGACATGAGTGTGAAATGTATATTCTGACTAGGTCCATTTGCTTCATGATGTTGTTGATAATTAATCTACCATATAGGGTTGTGATTACGTGATTGAAAGAAGTCATTTTCTTCTGAAAAATAACTCAATTTAAGTTGTAAATTCTGATTCTGCTAGTGTTTGAGAGGAAAGTTGACATTCCGGGATGATGAATGTCTTAACTAGTCATTCACCATCCATCCTCAAATTTTCAGCTTGTCAGTAAAAGCTTAATTTGAAGACATGATAATGACTGATGGTATTGATAGTATTAAATACGTGCTGTGAGATACGGAAAGACGTGAAATAGATACGGGCACATATACGATGCTACACATGATATAAGACAAGGTTGTATGATGGTGGACGAGAGCATAAAGAGGAATATATAGAGACAAGTCCAGCACGAGCCCAACGAGAAAGACGGACGTTACCCCCGTCTGTGGTCATCATCAAACTCCATTTTCCCAATCACCTCTTCAGACCCTTGGCTCGCAGCCGAACCGTACCTTGGGCGCACAAATCCCCTCATTCCGAGTCCGGTAGGACTTTCCCTCTCGCGGCTCTCGGGGCTACCAGTCTTCTTCCTCCGAATGCTTCCCTCAATCTCCCCCAGGCCTTCCAGACTCGCAAGGAACGTTTCTTTCATCTTCCGAAGCTTCTCGTCCACTTCCCCCTCACTCGTCAACATGGCCCCAGGTGGTGAGATGGTTTCCTGCTTCAACAGCAACCCGCCTTCGTCCTTCGGTAGCGGGGGTAGTTCAGGAAACGCTTGCCGCGGAGACTGCGAGTGCAATCTGTGTCTCCCGCTCAATGGCTTCCTCGCATCAATGTCCTGCACAAATCTCGAGATCTCGTCGTCATCTGTATTCGTGCTCAAGAAAGAGGCGCTCCCGACTTTCTCGGTCCCGCTGCCACTGCCCTCACTTCCGGCACCTAATGATGGGGCGTATCGATGGCCGAAGCTGCTTGAGTATCGTTTCCTGGGAGGCGGTGGTAGTTTCGTGCTATCGGATTCCTCGCTGCGCAAGCTCGATGGTGCAAAAGGGGGTGAAGCCCGGCTTCCGAGGCCTATAGGTGACAAAGGAGCCGGTTGCCGATTCATCGTCGGAGATCGCGCAGGACCCGGCATAGGCAAATTTGCTATGCCGACAGAAGACAGCGAGCCTCCTACACCGCCTCCAAATGAGGCACTACTCCCTCCAAGGCTACCACCTGAAGGCGACGCCGATGCTAGAGTGTTCGACTTAAATGGATGCACTGGGTTGATACTTGGACGACGGATAGCAAGAGGAGCCGACGGGAGATCTGCAGTGCTACTTCGGCCGGTGCTCTCCTTCCGCAGACGTGCCGCCATGGAGAGTCCAGAAGGCGGTCGGCTATTGTTATCGGTGAACGACCCAGATGTAGAGCCGGGAGGTAGAGGTACGTTCCTCGGGCTACCACTGATTATTGATTGAGGTCGTGAGGAAGACGAAGGCAATACAAATCGGTCTGCAATAGAGGTACTTATTGGGGGAGATCTAGGAAGGGATGTCCGGATAGGTAGGCTGCTACCTGGGGAGCCTGTTATCGAGTCCCGCTGAAGATTCTTGGTAAGTGTCGGCACAAACTCCGGACCTTCCGAGAGAAAACGCGACGAAAGGAGAGATTCCAAGTCATCCACCCGGAAATGGGGTGTCGTCAGATAGGTTGCAGACAGGGAAAACGTGCCCATGGGGTGAGATACAGGTGCGAACACGTGCGTCTTGTTGGGAAGAGGAGAGGCGCCTGCTGCTGGTGACGCATCTGATGATAAAGGATGAGATCATCACTAGGTGTGAAATGTGAAGAGGACATACCGAAGCCTAGAATGAGGCCGGAATCACCCAGCGTCTGTGTTCGCACCCGCAATTGGATATTGAGGTTCCCATTACCTGCCCCGCGTCTTCGGAGCCGCTTGCACAGTTTCCATGTGGGGAGGATACGCAGCAGACTGTACAGGCTGCGAAAGAGAGATATGCCATGCTTGTACACCGTGGACGGTGCAACGTCTGAGCCTTCATCCTCACCGATACGACGAATATTAAAGGCGAGTACCCAGCTTTCGAGCAGAATGTATTTGGGCGTCGGCTTTATCTGCACCCTCGATGAATCCGGCGACAGGTTGACAAGGACCTGGTTGCTGCTCAGCTCTGGCACAGACAAAAGGACCTGTATTTCCAGTGGTGGTGGCGGTGAGGATATCGAGACTGACTTGTACTTGTCGCGAACTTCCTTCGGGAACATATCATAGTCGTGCGTCTCCAGGTTGAACTGCGTCTCTGTCAGTATTCTGCCAGAACATACACATAATTACGGCGCACCCATTTGTCGACCTTGGGCTGCAGCCGTGCCTCGGTAGTCGTTCTAGCATCGCTAACGACGTAAAATAGCTTGGTATAGAAATGCAACGCAATCTGGTCGGCTTTCTGGTTGTCATTGGTCATCGTTGGTCAGGAGAAAATCAAGAGATTATGCGTGCAGAGTCATTTCTAGAGCGTTCGTACTGGATATAAGGGAGAAATGCGACAAGGGGATGGTGGTAAAGTGGTAAAATGCTGGGGTCCGCGAGGGTACCACACAAAGATAGATTACCTAAGCCGTGCCCTAGCACGACCCCACGTGGCTGTGGCGTGCGCACTTGCCATATTCCTTCATCTCTACGCTAAGGACCGTCTTGGGATTCCCGCTGTAATAGCCGCGGTAAATTACATGAAAATCGGCTTGAGGATGATGACATATCCTGACAATTCGTCTGTATATTTGCCGCTAATTTATACCCGTGATTCACCTTTTTTATTAATATCCAGGCCGGCCAACAGCTACTCAAGGATCAGATGGCGCCTTTGAAGAAGCAGCTTCGGTAGGAAATACTCTTATGCGTGCCCCGTGACTGACTTCGTCAATTTAACCCTGATCCTGGTTAATTCTTCTGAAGAATGCCGCTTATATCACAGTCGAGCTTCAAATTCGGAAAGCTTCCTGGGCTATTGTACGCTTGCTCATGGAGGATCACGGAACCCCTAGGTTCTGGAGTAATGGTCATGGCTTACCGTCCTGGAGTATCTGCGATCACCATTTAATATTATTATCATCATGGACGAGACAGTATTACATCGATACAAATCTCACGGCTGTCATTTCGATGGTCCATGGTCTGAGAATCTGCCGGGCGACTCTTTCAGAAAGGCTCTTGACGCGACCTTACCTCAAAATCCTCTGAACACTTCCTGGTTGCTCTAGTAATATTCCTGGGTTAGACAACAGCTTCCAGTCCGACCTAACCCTTCTGATTTTTCATCGTCATCTTCATGTTTGGTGATATAGTGGACCAACTGAGGCTACGATACATTGTCGTGCTGTAGAAATGAGTCGTTCACTTCGTACGGTTTCTTGGATGAATCCACTCTCTGGTCAAATAATGTCCATTTTTGGCGCTATACGCAAAGACTGGCTATTTGCACCGGTGCTATGGCTTACAGATGCCTTGGGGCTGGCCGGAAGTGTATCATTCAACTTTATGTTGATTGGCCAACCATCTTATGCTTAAGGTACACTCCAGAAGAACGCACTAGTTTTATCTTCTCATCGCCCGCAGTTCCAACCGGTTCCAGGACAAATAAACTTTCTTGGCGAGTTTCCCAGTAAAGAAGTGTTTCAATTATTTTGACGACGCTCAGACTTTTCCAGAAGCATTGATTTTGATGCTACCTGACTCCTCGAACACAGAGAAATTATCACGAAGGAGAGGGGGGGGATGTAGTATCGTAGGAAAGCTACGGGCTGAGCACCGAAAAGTTTCAAGTCATAGAGGTAGCGACCGCGCACGGAGGAGGAAGATATTTATTCTGAGAGATGCTCACGAGAAGGAAACTGACCAGAGTCTGTGCTGGAATCGCCGACTGCGAATGAGACAGTAATACTTTTACTCGATATCTATTCAAGCAGGACTACTATCTAGTCAAAAGTGGACATCGAGTAATATTTCAGATGTATCCCAACTCGATTATATCGCGATGCTGGTTACATAAAAAATATCTTATCGCTCTACGTGAGCTCAGGAGATACGATTCTTCGGATATTAGAAGAGAGATTGCAGATGTCAAATAGTGTACGAACTTGACAAGAGTTCATCGAACGGACACCAGCTACTTGAAGGTCAGCAAGAAGGAAATCGAAATCGACACAGCTTGAACAAAAACCGGTTTGTTTCATATTTATCGTAAGAGCTACACGAACGCTAATCATATACTAACCGGATACGCAGACATCGTCAAGGAGGATCGTAAATCAGGCACAGGCTCGGAATCTATGATTTCATATCGATACTGTGGTCGCGAATCTCAAGTTGAATCTTACCTAGACAGAAGCTCGCTTAGGCATAGTACAGAGCTTCCACCACTCGTTGCTCTGGTCCTTGTGGGGCTTCGAAAGTATCAGCATTTAGTTGAAACAAAGCAAAAAAGACGACTTGAACTTTATTACTCTCGCTTGAAACATCTGCATATACCAATTGCAAGGCTTAGCGAAAATCCAGGGGGGTAGGAAAGTAGTCACTTACGGGCCTTGAGACATTGCCAGGTGCAATTGACACCCATACCATACTTGGAATCTTCAAAATGCATAGCGCAATAGCCAAGGAGTGCGTATTCCTTGGTCGGCATATACACCTCCCCAGCCTTCCAGACATCAATGCGAGTGTGGATGGGAATGTCACCGCACTCGGCCTCGTTGAACTTGGGAGCTCCCCCTTGTTCGACGCGCTGCCTTCGCTCGAGGGATAGACTAGCGAGGATGTTAGACATTATTGGGTGATTATGGCCAGCATTCCTCCTCCCTTGATATATATCCCAGAAATGCGGTAATTAATAGCATGCTTAGATGTCGTGTCGAGAGCATGCATCCTTGCCAGTAGGATTCACGTCACTTTGTAGGTCATCGTTAGCTAGATCGGAGTCGAATATACTGCGCAGAGTACCAGCCAAGAGATGGAGTCCCCAAAGCCGTCCGAAAATGAAGCTCAGAATTTACCGTGAACAGGCTCTTGCACGAATAGGATAATCCAGAACCAATCTAGTTATGAAAAGCATCGAAGAAGACAAAGAATTCTTGGCTTTCACGTACTACTCCGTCGGAACTTGAATAATGCGAGCCTCAGCGAATCAGCAGCTGAGTGAATACCTATGCTCTTCTGTTACAAATAAATGCACTCCTGAATACTGGATAGCGGCGCTTCCATTGAGCCGCCGGGTCCATTTTTCCCTGTTCGTTTCCAACTGTTTTTGAGGTTCGTTCAATCGTCTACTATGATTAACCTACCTGTCTCAAATTTTTTCACATAAATTCCGAGTAAAAGTTATCTCCAAAGTCAATCGTTTTTCTCGACGTGTGTAGTCTGTAATACACGTGGTCCACAATGGAGAAAGAAGAGAATATTCGATGTGTGCATTGTAGACGCGTTTGGACGGCGACTACAGGACAGCCTCGGTCTAAACCCGGGGCCGATAATCGATAGCTAAAGGTGCTCCTCGAAGGAAGGACGGGAGTTTGATACCACATACTCCGCGAACCTCGTGGATGCGAATATAGTATACGCCAGGTCAAATAGGCTCGAAAGATACGGCTAGAGCGTCTTGATCACTCCATTAATCACGATGGGGGTGCTTCTGTGCCGTGTAAATTAATTTGTGGATCGGGAGCGTTTCATAGATCCTGGGGGCGATATGGGCTTATGTTCTGGTATGGTGACTCTAACCAATTGGTGTATAGTTGAGACGGAAGTTGTTCATACGGAAAAAAATGACCGTCACCACTGGCAGTTGGAGTAGTACGAACTTGGGCGATGTCATGTGTTCCTTCCAGGGACATCAAGACAAACATGCATTCTGCACAATATGCTTTAATGAGTACAACATAATTAAAACCGCACTCAATGAGTAGTGTCCGCGTCAGGTTCTAGCAGCTGTGTTAAAGAGAGTCGACATCGGTCACGGTGCCTTTGCACCTATCTGAGTCGTCTATCTGTGTCGTCATAGATGCCACTGTTGGCGCCAGCTGGTCAGTCCCGGATCACAACCCACCACTTCGGACTCAGTAATATCGTCTCTAGACAATTCCAGACGCCGACCCCAGTAATTAAAGTCTAATTTCCTAGAAGTTGGATCGCCTCTTGGTCCCTTTAACAAGATTTCTCGGCCGCTCCCATGCGTAAGACAAAAATACTAAGAAGATCTTCAAGTTCACGAGGGCTAAATTGTTGCAACGAGTAAGTGGAATCGAGCAGAATCGGAGTCCGGTGCGGTGTGCTAAACTTGAACAATTGCAATGTCACGTCTCCGATAACTTTTTGGGCATCATCTTTAACTCCTCGTCATTTCGACGCGATGTGTCCATCATGTTGCCGTCTGTTTCTTGGTTCCCGTCTTCGTACGGCCTTTACTAGCACCAACGAAGGCTTGACATCAAAACTCTACTCAGCAGCCTGTGCCCGCAGAAAGCGGGTGTTCCAACTGTCAATATTGTGAAACGCCATAGCTCCCGTACTCTCGACGTTCGCTTCAGAGTTGACCTCGTATGAATCAACGGTGAGGGGAGGGAAGGCGAAGTAAGTTCCGCGTTCGTACTAGACGGCCCGAAGTTCCGAATTTGCAAACCTCATTCTTGAGTGAAGGGTAAGACACGGACCCATGAAAACCCGTCGAAGTGTGCCCAATATGAACACCGCAGATAACTGCCGTGGGAGCTTCCAAGGCACCGGCACAATAACTCCGGGGTGGATAATGGCCAACCTGATTTGAGGTTCCTTGAGTTTCGTGCTCGGATACCGATATTTTTATAGCTTTGAAATTTTCTCTTGTCGAAATAGAGGTGGCAAGGCTCAAACCGAACGATAAGTAATCAGTATGGACACTAATGTTCTGGACTTCAGGCCTTGCTACATCAGTAGAAACGGGGGTACTTAACTGCAAGTCGAATGTCAGAACTTGATTCATAAGTAAACGCCGTGCACGTTAATCTCAAGGTTAATACAGTCAACGTGCTATTCAGGGACGTACTGCCGTGAGTTGAGGTCTTCCATTGTTGACAAAGCTTGTGTCGGTCCTTCCAGCTACAGCACTCGGGGCGGGCTATTGTTCATCCTTGAAATAATTAAAGACTAGATAGTAATACATGCGCAACGCCGCATAACTAGAAAAAAATACATCTATCACATAAGACTCGATTTTATCCTGTGACGGCTGAGTCAGAACTCTATCAGGAGCAACATGGACATTGACGTACTCTTCATCTGCTTTGCAATGAAGTCAGCGAGGTACTTGACCATGTTTCCGGTTTCTTCGCCAACGGGCCGAATCCACTGTGGCGGTAGCGAAAAGCCGTACTGGGGAAGGTCAGGTTCATGATACCAAATATCCTTAGTGCACATACCGTTCCCGTGTCGCGTAGATGGACAGCATACGAGTACTTGATCCCTGCACGCGCGTACATCCAGTCGACGATATTTCCAGGGGCACTGTATTTTGATGAGCAGATAATTTTTCAGGAGTGTGGAAACTTGCCGGTACAAAGACTCGCAGAGAGTTGCAATCTACGACATAAAAGCTCCTGTTTATCTTTCAGCGAAGACAACGTACCGTAAACGTCGTCCCATGGGCGAGTTTCAGCGCACGCGCTGCTCCAGTTGCAGCTTCAATTTGATCTTCTGCGTCCTTTGGCACACGTTTGCATGAATACGAGTACGGAGAAGAGACTACAAAGGCATGTGAGTAAGGATGAGTACACATGTCTTACTGCACGTACTCATTTGCCCGTAGCTTCGCAAGTCGACAAACGCGAGCAGGTTAGGGAGTGTCGTGATGAAGTTGGCAAGGTTGTTCACTTCCGGAGCTTCAAACGGCCGATGTCCGGGGAACCAATGTGAGCAAGGGTCAACAGGTGTTTTGGGTTTCTTAAAGTCCTTTGCATCCGCTTTCCATTTATAACCCTGCGGGTGTTAGAGAACGTGTATGAGACGACGAGGTGAGACGACGAGGTCTGACATACCCAATTCCTAATGATAGATAAGCCTCGTGTGTCGAAAAAAAAAGGTAGAGAACACACCTGTTCATATCCAAACCAACACATTTTGCGTTAGGACCCATAATCTGACGGTTTTTATACCAGAACCGGTCGCTCTCCCAGGTGAAGTCGTATCCATCGGGATTAGGAGTTGGGACAATGTAGAAATCCTGTGAGGACGAAGGTTTGAGCATTAGATAGGAGAGTAGCAAGTTGAGCGAGAGCGACACTTGCGTAAGTATCCAGGAGCGGCGATAAGGAGTATTTTTCAGACGAATTAGCGACCAAGGCATGGGCGATGTACAAAGCTGCAGCTGTTGCGACCCACTAGTAGACTTAAGTCACGACAAGGAATGATATGGAACAGTACAAACCTCTCTGGCATGTTGAGCACCTGTGATAACAAATCCGAGCTTCTGCGACGGATCGACACCTTTTTTGTACCCTGTCTTCTGAACCCCCGTCTGTCCACTGGATATTTTGAGGCCCCGCATTTCTCTGCCCTGGCCTGAGTGACCCAGATGTATGATGCTGGATATCGAAGGATGTTGCGCTACCAATTGGTAGACAAAGTCGTCAATTTCGTAAAGGGGGTGGTACGCATCGTGAAATGTGGTGTTTTCGAGAGAGGCGAGGTTCCATGGTTCGAGTTGGCGGGCTAAAGATGGTATCTCTGAACTGTAAATGGGTGTAGAGGAGATTGGAAGGGTGCGAAGGGCTTCTGGAAGATTTGGCCCTGAGAGAGGGGTGTATATGTCAACGAATTTGGGCGTCGAGTGCCAGACATCGATGTCGAAATGCTACAAAGAAGAGATGCTGCGAAGTCCCTGAATGATAGAAAGATAACGCACCTGCAATTCATCGACTACACTGCTCTCGTTTCGCAAAAATCTGTGCAGGGTACCTAATACAGGCGACGCGTTCAAAGGCACCTGATCATTCGCAACAGCGTTGAGCGTCAATACAAGGCAGATAGGTGCATATTTGAGCATGTTCGACGCCGCGTAGAAGGCTTTAAAGCCTTATCGACAACTGCAAGAGTATCCAAAGTGGTAGTACGAAGTCAAGATAGGATTGGTCTATATTTTTAGTCATAGGACTACTATTGCTGCCTCTAGGCAGCTTATTCACCCCTTCCTCACGGTGATAGAGCCAAGATGGAGCGTACTTTTTCCCAGGTAAACTCATATTGATTGTAGGACGCTCGTCGACCAATTAGATAAGAAAAAATATAGGACAAAGCTGCGACCGGCTGACCGGCGCGGATAACCTGCTAGTGAAAACTGTCTTCACCTACCAGATGCTCCCACATCTGTACCACACACTGCGGCACTCTTGAATCACTGAATTTACATCTGTCCGCACCATGACGCCCACAACCGAAACCTGCGTGCTAGCTCTGCGATTTTCTTGTATTTCTTTTGTTTGGTTTCGCTTGCCGGCGGTGACATGGACGGGGGAACAAGATTGACAGCAACCTTGCGCACCGTTTGATACAATTGCTCAGACAAAAGGGGAGACCGGTGGGTACCTTAACTCCGAATATAAAATTTCCTCGACCTCATGAGATGGACTGTAGAACTGCCGTAAACTGGACATAGAGGACTCCCCCACCGGCGATTTTAGAACGAAAAGGTGTCTTGCAAGATATGGGCAGCCAGCGTACTGTCCTGATGTAAGGCAAATGCATCGTAACCAACGAGAGATACGAGCGAACAAACGACTGAGCTAGACTGCTATCGACCATGGTCATAGCGTAAACATCGTCAGGGACAAGAGAAACTTTGACAGAGATATCGGTGTTAACAGTCATGACCGAAGATTTTTATTTGGATCTTCGACCATTACCCACACCCAGCGCCAGCGAGTCTACAGCAAGTCTGACAAGGTAAGGCGTACAGGAATGTATGTGTCCCCCGCCACAATATCAAAGGAAAATTTACGGTTTCGACTTCGGATTACAGAGCAGAGCTATCCGACTGCAATACCTTTCCTTTGCCGCCAATCTGAGAGAAGGGCAAGATTTTGTCAGGGCCACAACAACATAGTTGTCTGCTGCCTTTGCATCAACCTCACAGCGTAGGGTATTTTCACACACAAGTCTCATTACGACCGATTTGATGCTTTTGGTAAAAATCTAGGGCGTCTGTGAAATGAATGCAAGTTCTCGATAGGTCAGTGCTGATGCTGATGGTTGTTGAAGCAAACGCAAGACCTCGAAAGTAGTCTTGATACCGGCTCTTCATCATTCTCATATCGACCAGCCAATTCTACTTTTGTCTCTCTACTGGGGACCATGTTTCATGTGAGCATGGTGTCGTGCTCGGCACTACTACAATGAAACCTGCACTTGAATTTCTGCGGTGTTGGTCTTTGCACGTCCACGAATCATCTCGCGAAAGGGTTTAACCGTACCTGGAGGCTACCTTCTGGGGGGGAAATCTTGACCTCAGGTGATATTGAGGGGCGTGTCTTCTTCCCTACTTATTGTGTGTCGAATAAACTGCCGAGAAGGGATTGCGCCTTTCGAAGGATCCATATCACGCCTCTAGGCTCAATTCAATTGAGCTTCATTCTTTCTGCCGCTTAGGAAATGATGTTGTTGTTCGTTAAGTATCCGTGCCTAGATGTTTTGCTTCCGTGCTATCTTTCCAATCCGTTCTCACGACATCCGAAAGACAAGATCGCAGTGCGCATTGTCGCAGCGGGACCATGTTGACCCTCATTTGCAGGCTGCCGGGGTTAACAGACATAAGGACAAGTGTCAATACAACAAGGTCCCCGCCGACTACCTCGTCTTCTTTATAACTACTTGTCTTCTCTCTCTCTCTTTCTTCAGTATTCCTCGCTGATCCCTTCCGTCTCTCTTCTTATCGCTTCCCTCCAACATGTTTAACGATGACAGGTCGTTGCAAGATGGGGACAATTCCCTGGTGTTCGATCTCGAGTCTGGATTTGGAGGGAATCAATCTCCGTGGCAAAACATTTGTACCGGTATTCCTCCCTCCAACTATCATATATTTTACACTGGAGGAAGTCATGAGTCAGAGGTATGCTTCGCCTTTCATCCAATTTTGGTTCGTGTTCCCAGCTTATTGTACATTGCTGTTAGGCGTACTCCGCGAATCAAGCGTACGATCTTGGGTTTGAACCGTCACTCGCCTCAGGGCCGTACCTATCGTTGATACAGAAACAGAACTCATTGCCATCTGATTACGAGATGAACCAAATTCTGTATGCTATTGTAACTCATTCTGGTGATGGAAGACCTGATGTGAGGCGTCTTAGTTGGCAAGGTGACAATGAACAGAATAAACAATTGCTTGGAGAGTGCCGTTCTTCGCAATACCCATACTTCGAGAACCTGGCACAGCTTGCCACAAAGGCGACGCCGATGCCTGGTTCTACAAGTATCTGTTTACAGGCATACAGTCATGATCATAGCAATTCCAATATCACCGAGACAAACGCGCAACACTGGGAGCCATATAATAGTCCTGCTTCATCGGCAGGGGAACTACCTCATTTAGATCTAACATCAACTCCAGGAATTTCGGTGAGTTTTGCTCGCCACGTTCGCATGGTCAAAGTCGTAATTCATATTAGGCACAACTGCAGTCTATGCTATTTCTTTACGACAATAATAACCCGCAACTGAATTTCGATTCATCTTCTCACACTGACATCTTTTCGGCTTTTGGCGTATATCCGTCGGGAACGCAGGCACCTGAAAAACAGACTCACATCAACAATTCTCGGTCTATAGCTGACGGTTCCGGATCCCATCCAGGGTCCTCAGACATGCCGGAAGTGTTAGCTGTTTATGCCGGTAACGACAGCTCCGAAGTGGGCCCCTCCAATATCTCATTCCACGAGCTCCAAGAGACAGACTCTAGCCAAGTTTCACGGAGTTCTTCCAAATCAAGGCTCACAGAGCCCCTCATGATGAAGCCAGTTGCGTGCAACTACTGCAGGTCGAAGAAGAATAGATGTGTCGGCGTTTCTGGAGAGCGATGCGAGTGCGTTCGATGCTTTATTACATATCAGCTAGCTCTTACAAGCCTATGCATAAGGAGCTGCACTATGCTGGGGATTGAGTGTACGTACTCGGAGTCGAGGAGAGGGAAGTATATACGGAAATCTAGAAAGAAGGATAGCTAGCACTTCCGAATCACACTGATGCGCGTCTTTGCAGTCTCTAAAATACCTTGCTCGTTATTACATTAGACTGGTTGCAGGCAGTAATACCTTTGAAGTAAGTACTGAAGGTTTGGCTAGTCATCTTTGTTGTAGTAAGTGGGTGTCGAGTGATAAAAGCATCGGTTGTCGGGCCGGCCTGAAATGTTGTGGCTGTGATGCCCCATTTTGAAATATTCGCAACTTGAACTTCTGCCATTTCCAATTATTACTTCTCTTTCCCTGTCTGATACTGTGCTGCGCTGTTGATTTCCTTCAAGACCAACGGATGCGTCTTTGCGCCGTGTTATAAAGGACGGGAATATGCGCGAATAGTGATGGGAATCATCTTTGTACACATTTTTGGATTAGGAAACTGCGATGTTGAAGAGATAGAGCAGAAGTGACCTATCTCGGCATCCGTAGAACTGTATTGTTAAAGCAAGGTCCCAGGTGCAACTGTTCCCCGATGAATTCCCAAAGTCGCACCTCAAGCCAGCCAGTTTTCTTTGAGCGAAGTTGTTGCCCCACGTTCTATGGTTTGAGGCTATATAGGCTTTGCCAAGAAAGCATTGGCACATAAGGCTTTCAATGCAATTCACGTAATTTTGCTTTATTTTTTTCCGGCCTTCATAAGATAAGGAGCACTGCTATATGCATCTGATGTCAAGCTCTCGTCCACATATTCACAACCATGTCAGAACTGTTTCATCAAGAAGTGCATATGGATTTGCGATATTTACCTTCTTTCTCAATTGGCAACAAGGTAGGAGCCTGGCATTCCTAGACGCTCTGAAGCAATTATTATGACCGTACAAATATACACACACCATGAGGATCGTACGGGAAAGGCAATCTCTGTACGAGTAGTGGCAAACTTACAGGATGCTCTCTATCCTTTACAAGGCATTTTTAAATAGTTCCAGACAGCGATCGCTCTTTATACTGATATTCTCAGCTCTTTAGGGTTTGTCAATGCGCTACTAGCTGATTGTAATCGCTAGGAAACGCTTGTACTGATTGCGTGCGGAACGTCACCTGGGGCGCTATTCCCGTACGTTCGGACAGGCCTGTAACGTGTACCAACTTGTCTTGGCGTACAGCATGTGGACGTTGAGTCTACTTCGACGACCGAATGTGATTGCTTGTGCGTATTCGGATTTTTACTGTCAACGGGCGTAACTTACATACCCGACAACATGAGGCTCACTGCATCGGCATCACGCAAGCTCTGAGAGGGAGTGGTCGTGCTTTGTCTGTTCTAGTAAATTTAAATAAGGGACAAGCTGTCAGCTTTGTTCCGCAGTATGGAAAGACACAGAGAAAGATGACTTTGTCTCCGTCTTTGGCGCACCTACTTTCTCAAAGTTTTGCGTCTCAAAACTAATTCCATGATGTTCGCCAAAGCTTTGTTGAGTAAGCTAGACACCCTAACACTCAGGTTTTCCATCGTTCAATGGCGGTACTTTACTCCAGGCAAATTCCGTCTCCGACTCACTGATGCATTGAATGAACACCGCAGGCGCGATAGTGGTCTCCAAAAACTACAAGACCATATAGTGATTAAACTTTTCTATGAAGAATGCAAGACACCTTCCCTTCCATTTCATCGCATCACTTCGAATTGTAAAGCTGGCACGGCAAAACGACCCGTGGAAAAGTATTGGGATGATTTTTTTTGGACAACATCTCGAAAATAACTTTTCTCCAGCAGTTGGGAGTGTCTTTTCTTTTCGCTTGAAAAGGAGAACGAAGAAAAGCGGGTTTGATGGCCCTGAAGTCGCTGAAATCTGATCCAGATCAAGAATAATCCCACCACGTGTCAATGCGTTCATCGAAGGCGCAGCCAAACAAGCCGCTCTCTCCATCCTCGGTCGTATGAGTGACTAAAAATCATCTCCATCACGCCCACGACGATTGTTTGTGGGATCTTACGTTAAAGTATTTTAGCGTTGCGATGACTTCTTCCCCTTCGTCCTCAGCTGTGACGATCCCAATCCCTGGAAAGTCGATCCTCAAACGTCCGCCGCCAGCCCCACCCTCATTATTCTCCCTATCGAGGCTCAGCCGGTTATTGCCTGATTCTACAAAAGATAATGTCAGCGAGAAAACGGTTCTCAAGCGAGCCCATTTCATTCTACCTGAACTGAGCATTGTCTATCCAATATCGAGCTTTAGCCCGCCGAGTGGACCTGGTGTTCAGGAGGAGAAGAAGGCAGTGGAGGAGCGGGAGCAAGAAAGAAGAAGACGGGTAATACGAGGAGATGGTTGGACAATGGATAAGGTTGAGTCATTCTGGCAAGAATGCTGCGCGGGCTGCGAGGAGCTACCGGATCCGCTGATTAGCGCTGCCTTCAAGGTGATTGCTTAATGTGATTTCCAATTCTCTTTAACCTATGTTCACAGAAGGCAAATAATTCACATCCTCGAATAGTGGACTTCTCTGGGGTACAACTGACGCCTGGTAAGGCGACAGTGTTGGGCGATGTATTTACCATCGAGTGGGGCCTACGCAGACTCGTGTTCAAGGAATGTGATTTGGATGAAAACGTATGTGTAATTTCACTAAATTTGCTTGTCGCTAAGTTTATATAGATACTCAAACCGATGCTGCACGCTCTCCTTATACCGAACACTCTCACTTTTCTCTCTGTCGCTTCAAACCGACGGATGAAAACGGCTGCTTTCCGTCTGATTGCAGCCTTTGCTGCTAAGTCAGCATCGCTCGAGTTTCTGGACCTCAGCCAGAACGCGCTCGACAAGAAGAGCGTGGAGTTACTTGTAGCTGCCCTGACTACCCTTGTAACTCTTCGCCTAGACGATTGCTCCCTTCGTCCCGGAGCCCTTGAAACACTCTCTCGCGCCGTACGGACCTCCAACCTTCGTAATATATCGCTGCGGTACAACAGGATAAACGCAACGATGGCCGTGGCACTTGCACTAATGATCAGGGATTATCCCGATGTTGTACCGACCACCCCAGCAAGCACGACGTCCTCAACTCCATCTACTCCCACTAATTCCGGCTTCCCCACCTCTGCTACAATCCAAATGAAAAATGGACCGCTTGTACCACCACCGAAGCACCCCACGACAAACGTCCAGACAACTTATACGCCATATGTTCCGCGCGCGAAGCGCACCCAAACGTCACCCGCAGTTCCTATGATCACTTCAAGTTCACAAGGAGGGGTAACTATGAATAACGTCAAGGAAGAGTGGGGGCCTTCTGCGGCCCTCCTCGTCAAGGTTCGCGCGCTTGACACGCTTCCAAGGATTGGTGCCCTCAGGACGTTGGATTTAAAGGGGAATGAGCTTCGTGGAGGAATAACATATGTCGCACAAGTTCTAAAACGGAACCGAACGCTCAAGGTGCTGAACTTGAGCGAGAACAAACTCGACGTAGCAGGACTAGTTGCCATAGCGGAAGCGCTCAAGTATAATTCGTCGCTGGAAACGCTAGATCTGTCGAAGAATCCGTGTGCAGGGCCTGCACTAGACGGGGTATGTCTTATACCTGTTTATGAACACACTTCTCAATTCCACGACAGATAACTTCGCTTCGCACGGCATTCACACTAAATGCTTCTCTGAAACGACTCTTCCTTTCTTCTACGGGTCTGACTTCTCCCGGGGCTATTGCATTAGCAGAGTTCCTTCCAGAGTCACGTTCATTGTTGCACCTGGATTTGACGAGGAACGAGTTGGATCTAGCAGGAGTATGGGCATTAAATAAGGTTTGCATTCTTATATTTCATGATAGCATATCTCTTCTTGGAGTGCTTATAATACCGATTGAGCGGTTAACTCATTTGTTTTACAGGGCCTGAAATCTAATCACACGATGCGGTGCTTAGACCTTGACGTGCCCCCCGGAAGAGAGGAATTCGCAGGTTGCTGCAGGGAGATCCTTGGCTGGTGTGTACGCAACACGGAGGAGGCAGAAGCTAAGCGGGGAGAAGGTGACTCTGTCTTCATTATGATTATCTTGATTGTATTAATAATCTGATGAGTAACAGATCAAGAAAATGGCTCTGCGGAAGGTGGAAGCGGAAGAAACAAAGGCCTTTGGGGCTTGATCGAGGACAGCGAGTTGGCGAGAGGCATCAGGGAAGGAGAAGAGAGAAAGGTATGGAATGAACCCTACTTTTTACACTCCCCTCCTAATTCTGACACATCTCTCAAAGATTGAGACTGATGTCGTAGTACGCGCGCGCTCATGTGTCGCCCAGCTTCAGAACTTGCTAAACCCTGCAGAACCATCACCACTGAATACGCCTCACCTAAGCCTACCAGCGCTTGCGACCCCATCGCCGCTGCCCTCTTACCTACTTTCTCCAAGCACAGCTTCATTCACACTCTCCTCACGACAGACCTCTAACAAGCCTTTAGCTTCAGCCTCGGAACTTGCTGCTCGTGCCAGATCCTTGGTAAGCGAGTTATCACAAGTGATAGAGGAAGAAGGCGATGGTGGACGGATGGAAGAACTGTTAGGTATCAACGATCAATTAACCAATCTACTTGCCAAAGTACCCAGCAGACCTGTTGGACTTGGGCTGGTGATTCCCGCGACGAACGGTGTTGGATCTGTGATCGTCAGTGCCTCGCCTCATGATGAAACCCCCGCTGAGGTGCCCACGGATGAGGAAGAAGTGGAGGAAGTTGGCACGCCACGAGTGGATAAGGGTAAGGGGCGTGCAGAACCTGTGCATGAAAAGGTGCTCAGCCCGACCGCCGCCTTTCTCATTTCAGAGGATGATGCCGAAGATGCGGAAGGGCCAAGGTTCCCTCCTGTGGAAGCGAGAGATGAAGAGGAGGGTGAGGGTGAAAAAGGCAAGGAGACGAATCGGTATTGAACTTTTTGCTTCAATTTTGTCACTCGCGCTTATTTCTCTGATCAGGTCTCGTATCTGGGTAGAGGAGGAGGGAGAAGTGTTTCGCAAGGGAACAGTTCTTCTAGGACCCGAAGAGATGGAAGGGGAGTATGCTGGAGAGGAGTTGCGTAAGGAGGTATGCATTACTTCATTGTCTATTCCCTTCCTTTTGCTCATCGTACCTGCTTCAGCTTCTCGAAGCAATGGTGGAGCGACCGCCTCCTCGGAGCGTGGAAGATTTCTCGCTTGAGCCACCACATTCAGGCTCTACATCGCATTCAAACCCCGGGACGCCGACTGAGGAGCAGCCTACTTCACCCACGGTGGCACCAAGACCATATGTACCGAGAAGGACGAGTTCCGGAAGTCTGATGAGTCTCGTCAGCCCCACGAGCCCGAGACTGGCGAGCCCTGTGATGGTGGCGGGGATGGGAGGTGCAAAGAATGGTCTAGGAACACCGACGATATCAGAGTTGGATGGTGGGCAACTTGGGCCCAGTATCTCGAGGCGAGATCGATGATTATACTTATTTTCCGTTTCAGGATTCCACATACCATTATTTCATCTGGATGCTATACATAGCTTACTTGGTCCTACATTTAGATCTGCCGTTCACTTGCGAGCTGCTCCATTGCATTGTCCAATATCTCACTTGCATTTTAACTATTTATTGATATTGTAGGCATCGGTAATAGGCGGCGTGGATGGTTTGGGAATCGGTGCCAGCGTGAGATTCTGTTCCATGTAATGTACTTAACAAGTGGAAGCTGAGATGACTACATCCAGTTCGTCCCTAATAATCCCCATCAAGCCTCGATACGCTTTTTGAGGGCCTTCAGCCTTCGCAGTTATAAAATCCAACCGTTGAGTCTCGTATCATCACTTAGTCCATTGGTGCCATCGCATCGGATCCCTTGATTTCTATCTCATCGCATCAGAGATCAACGTATAAGCGACGATATTTTGCACACACAAACGATGCTCGCCATATCACTGCGGCGCGACCGTGTCATACGTTTGGGGCTGAGGTGTACTTTTTGTGTACCAAAATGATTGTACTGCTGCTGAACCCGAACCCAGCCTTCAGTCAATCTTACAATTTATCCCTCCTGCTGAGGTACACACAAAGGCATAACCCAAATGTCTTTTCCTCTCAAATGATCAAATGTATTGCGTTTCAGCACCGGTAATTTCTCTAGGCGCACCGCAGAAGCGGCATGAATCTACCTCGATTGCATCATCACAAAGAATTCCAAGCACCATCTTATAGCATTTTAGTTAGGTCAGTGTGTGCGTCGCAAGTTAGTTCTGACTTGACTAAGATGTGTTCAGTGCGCTGAATTCTTTATTTCGAGATTCAGTAATTTTCGTTTAGGTCTTATACTGGAACATCTCTTGGTTTGTTAACTTAATTTGTTTTCTTTCAGTTCTTTTTACTTAGTTTGGGTTCACAAAGGTAAAGATGGTTACACAGTCCGTGTATTGCGCAATGATAGTACATGTGTATGTATAGAGTCAATTCGTTAGCGATGATTACTTCCTGGACACCTTGGATCACATAGTTCCCCTTCCCCGTTTACCAGTCGCTTTGGCCACGGCCTTCTTTTTGGTCCTAATGGTGTGGTTATTGAAACTGGCGCCTGCGGGAAGGAGTTTATGGAGGGGGCAATCCTGTCGAAGGTGGCCTCCCCCCTGACAGATCAAGCAGAGGCGGCTAGATTGGGTGAAGTATACATTATCTAGGATTTTGTACTTCTCCTTGATCGTATGGTACTTGTTTTCTGCCCATTTGAAGGTTACATCTAGAAGGAAGTCCGCGTCATCGGCCCTCCCAGCGGTAGCACGACTGAGTACGAGGGAGCCGGGGACTGTGTGCCCTTTTCGATGTATCGCCTTTAGGAGCTTTAGATATGTTAGATTCTGTTTGTTTATAAACAGAGATGGCTTACCGCATCCTTGAATTCTTTTGAGTCGTTATCATACTTAAAGGAGACGCCCTTTAGTTGAAAGAAGACTGTGGAGCCAAGTGGGCTCTTGGTGACCTCGCGAAATGCGATGAAGTAGTCTCCTTTAACGATGACTTTTGCTTCAAGGAGCGTTTTCATCTGGTCTTTCCTCCTAAGCGAAATTAGGACGAAGGGGATCCAGAAGGTTCCGCTGGAATTGTAGGCTCGAAACCTTTCGACCGTCATTAGCGGAGTGAACTGTTTGATCAGTCACGTCAGTTTCTTATTTAATATGGACTGTGGTACTTACTACCGCGTCATTTATTTCGGCAAAGTTAGCTAGGGCTGTTTTGACTCGTAGGTCTGGACCTATGTCTTTGACCTTCCAATTGCAGGTGGCAAGGACTTGGTAGACACCACTATCCGCGCTTTCTTGGGCAGCAAAAGTCATCCTATCATAGAAGATTTTACCTTTCTCCGACAGGTACTCGGTCTTGACCGAGACTTCGTTCGGCCAGAGGATAGTTAGTTGGTCCTTAGCGGCAGCGAGCTTAAGGGTTGTTAGGCAGGATAGATAAATTATATAGCAGTCTTACCGTCACTTCGGGGTGGGCAATCCAGGTTTGTTTGGGTTGTCCCTTGCGTTTCGGGAGCTCTTTTAGGTTGAGCTCCTTACCTTTCCTGAGGTTGCCCCCGGGTCCGGTGTAATGGGGCGTCTCGCTTTCAGAGTCTCCAGAACTCGAGTCTGTGTCTGTTTCCTCGTCCTCAGAATCGTTGTAGGTTAGAGGTGGATTCTTCTGTTGGAAGAATCATTAGCAGATTGGGAGCATACTTATTGGAGCTGACCTCGTTAGTGGTGTCGTTTTCCTTCATTCGTTTAGGGGGAGGCGAGGGGGGGAGAGAAACGTTGGTCAGGCTTTTGCGTTTCGATCGATAATCCCGGCAGTTGATGGGGTCAAACGCTGGTCCTTTTTTGGACGGCTCTGACTTGGCCATAACTTCCTAGGCGTCCTGTGTTCACCTTAAGTTGGGAGGGGACCGGGATTAGTTGGGTTAGTTCAGCTGTATACCTACGATATGTTTTTGGATTGTGTTGCCTGAGGGAGCTTAAAGCTTTCCGGTTATAGATTTATGCTTGTTTTGGATTTAAGAGGATTATACCTCCCCGATAAGGGTAGTGAGTTACAGAATGCGGGACGAGCCCTTTTATTTTTACTCTTGGGTTTGGGATTTCACTCCTCGCCCCTCGGATACCTCTCAAATGCCTCTTAGTTCGGGCAAGCCGGGGAACCTCGACAATGTATGCATCTGCTCCCTAGGCTGTCCTACATTTTTTCACTGGAAATTGACAATCGATTGATTTCGTATCTATCCGATCACGGTTGCGGTCAACCGATCATCAAGTAGCTCTTGTGGCGTCCAAAGTGTCACAGGAGCACGCATCCAAGGAGGAGTCTCTCATTGTCTTTCAACGATTCTCTACGATGGACAATTAGTAGAAGGGCTAACCTAACACAGACACTGCGACGGTTCTTGGTCGTTCTTGGCATTGACTGCGAACCAACTGCGAACCGTACCGATCAACGGATACGCCCTTTTCCTCATGCAGCATGCTTTTTTGCGTCCTTCCATTCCTGTTTAGATCTGGCCTCAATATTAAAATTCTGATGATTCTGTAAAAGAATCTTCAGGGACAAACCGAGTCTTGTCATTAATGTCAATGCAATATGTCAATCTCTAGCATACACGGCGGCTCCGAAACTCCAACTAGCGACATCTACTATACATGGTGCATGGTGGTATAAGCTCCCTTGCAACACTGAAGTGGGTGCTAGCTCTTATCGGTTGAAACACGGCTTCCTTCAAGTTCGGTACAGTAAATGCTCGTGCTAATGTTCTTCCTACTTCCCTCCTTAGAACGGTATCTCAGCAGAAGACATAACCTGAAGTTTGCATGTCATAATCAACTTCTGGTTCTGACATCTAACCAACATCTAACCTGCCAGATGCTCAAAGATGCTTCGAATTACGGATTCGCAGGTTATTTTGGGTTATTTCGCACGGGCATAACAGCATGTTCAAACACAGCTCGGCTGTTCGCGACGATCAAGTTCAATCAACATTACTACTTCTGCGGCTTCGACGCGAAAATTTGGTCTCAGGCGTCTATGCGTATCGTTGGCTTATGCTTGAATCAGTGCCAAAGTTTAATTCATCTTGTCCCAGTATTTTCTCTGGATGCTTGGATCGGCCATTCATGAACGGTGGGTCGCAGTGCCAAAGTGGCTGCGAGGAATCTCACTCATCACCAGAGATGCATCATTTCCGTAAAACATTTGCGGTGACTCCATGGCTGTGTCTGCACGTTACTGGGAATAGGAAGCAGTGAAGAAGGCTGCCGTTGCAACCATACTCCTCTCGATTGGTGTTGGCTTGCTCGGTTCCCTCGTATCATGAAAACATACCAATGGAACAGCGCTTTGATGACTTCTCACCGCGTCAATCGTTCACCCCACTCGATTTTCGCCTCTAGTCAATGGCCGATTGTATGTCCGCCAGACATGGCACGGCAAACTATATAACGGATTGAATCAGCGGGTAATCTTAACTCTCACAACCGTACGGTTTTATCCCACTTTACAATGTTTCCTCGTCACTCTTTCACTGCTCTCGTAGCACTTCCGCTCTTTGTGAATGCCGCTGTCATTCCTCTCATCTCCTCTGCTCTTCCCCTCGACGAGGTCACTCCTCTCATCTCCTCTGTTCTGCCCCTCGACGAGGTCACTGGCCTTTTAGGCAGACAGGCTACAACAATCTCCCCTGTCGTCAGCCCTGTCGTTCCTATAGACAGTTCTATTGTCTCGAACGCGCAGGTTAAAGGCGTTGTTGCCAGGCAGGCCACTACGATCTCCCCCGTTATCAGCCCCGTCCTTCCTGTGGACAGTCCTGTTGTTTCGAACGCGAAGGTTGAGGGCATTGTTGCCAGGCAGGCTACGACAATTTCCCCCGTAGTCAAACCCGCTCTTCCTATAGACAGCTCTATTGTTTCGAACGCGAAGGTTGAGGAAATTGTTGCTAGGCAGGCTACTACAATTTCCCCCGTCGTCAGCCCTGCCCTTCCTGTAGACAGTTCTATTGTTTCGAACGCGCAGGTTAAAGGCGTTGTTGCCAGGCAGGATACTACGATCTCCTCCGATATCAGTCATGCCTTTTTCCCTCGTGGCGGTAGCGGAGGTGGCGCCTCCTGCAGTGCGAGTGGTACCGCACAGTGTTGTGAATCCACACAGAGTGTGAGTTTTTCATTCCTTCATTGATTCCTACGATGGCTAAATAGAATTATTAGGCGAGCAACTTGAGTTCCAGCGTTACAAAACTCTTTGGCCTCCTCGGAATCGTCCTGGACGATCTCACTGCCAACGTGTAGGCTTACTGTATCTCAACCAACTTTTTCGATGGCTGATTTGAGTCTACAGTGGTGTGACTTGCAGCCCCATTAGCGTTATTGGCGTCGGCGGTACCTCATGCAGCAGCCAGGCCGTCTGCTGTGATAACAATAGCTTCGTCAGTTAAATCTGTTTCTGATTATATCGACGCTCACATCTCCTTAGAACGGTGTTGTTGCTCTTGGCTGCACCCCAATCAACGTCGGCCTCTAAGGCATTGCGGAGAGATTAAGGGTCATTAGGGTCTTTTTGGAGATATCATATGATTTTTTATTGGATAAGTAATTTATAGATGGGGACAAACGTTCTCTGAGGTCCGTACAGGATAGTAGTAAGTAGTCAATATACCAAGGACTACCCCTCAAGCTGTCGCCGTGCTCTAGGTTCTAGGTTCGCAGGCGTTTCAAAGTGTAGATCCAGTGGTGGCTATCTAGCTTCAAGTCACGGGTTGTACTGTTTTCAGCAGATTATATACTGCCTGAAATTGTCGGTGCAGTCATCGACTGTCTCCGGGGTGATATGGACACCTTACTCACCTTGACAAGCTCCCTCTCACTGTGACAACTCTCCGTGTCGAATTGAAACGTGATTCCTGCTGCGATTGGTGCATTCTCTCTCGCTTGGTGCGCTAGAGCCCGCTAGGCTGGAGGCTTTGATGATGACAGTCATAGCACCGTATCGTCGTGAAAGAGAACCTGTGATCATGGAAGACAAAGACTGGACCACGCATGGGTGCAGTCTTAATCAGGCCTTCACTCATCCAGGACTGTCAGCGTTCCGTGGCTTGAAGGTTGTAATGACATCGTGTCGTAAACACTCTAGTTTATAGAAAGGGCCATATTCCAGAGAATGGGTAAAGGACAGACTTCCGTTTTTAGAGAAGGATGGTATGCTAGAGATATGCACTGTCGAAAGAAGTATATTTAGGCTTCTAGGAAGAGCCAGTCTAAAGAGTAATTTCGCCATACACTACCTGATGCATTGAAACAAGGTCAGTCCCTCATCCCCGAGAGCAGAGGAGTTACCTCACGTCTTGACCAGCGGTCTCTCCATATCTCCCACCTGCTCCTTTACAATAGAATGAGCCGTAAACGCAACAGATGCAGCAAGAGGAACTCCGAAGTATTTCATATGGGCCCACGACTGCGCGATCAGCACTCCGATTCTAGCCGACCCTCCTTCCAACACTGACGTTCCCGTCGCACGCTGATACACCGCATCGTTAACGACAAGACCGATGAAGAATATCGGCTGCGGTGGAAATGAGTCAAGGATGTCTGTCCAGATAGTTCGCCAGACTTTTCGTCTCGAGGAGAGGAAGAGCAGCAGCGGAATGACAGTTGTAAATATTGCTATGCCCGTGATAGCACCTGTGGAAAGCGTCGCAGATAGGACGCGCTCTTGTGCGGCTAACATCGTATGGGGGAGGATACCGAGGTAGTGAAGAAGCTCGAGGAAATACAGACAGCCGCCTGCAAAGTACCAGCATTTCGACACGAGTCGGACGCGGGCAATAGACATGACTGTAGTGGTTTACAAAAAAAAGAAGCCGACCCAGGATTTCGTATCATATCGGACGAGATAAGGGTCGCATGAGGCCGCTTCGCTGATGTGGCGCTCTCCAGATTCCAGAAACACGAACCTGAAAATCAAAGCAAGAACCATCGGCGTTGACTATTTTTGTGCATCAGCTTGTCTTCCAATTCTTAATGCACCCTTCCTTCCGTTGTTGATACTTAGCCTGCAAACACCATAAAAGCCCCACATTTGCAGAGAATTTTGGTGAAAATCCCTCGAAAAAAGCGCTCGGGGTCAGGGTCATGGAGAGGTGAAGTTCTATCAGAAGGTCAACAGAAGATTGCGAAGAGGAAATGAAATCTTCACTCAACTTGACACTCCTTGAAACACGGACTCGGACAAGCTCGGATGAAGTTTACAATATACGAGGAGTTCACAGGCACTGCATGCAAGAACAACGATGATTTTTGACCAGTTTCTGTTGTCTTGCGACTGTTCCTCTGGACCGGAACATTCTACAATTTTGACGTAGGAAGCAGACAATGAACAGAGACGAACAAGAGAGATCGCTACACTTACTGACTGGGTACCTCCAAGAGGTCTAGCCTTCGTTGTCCACCCATAGCAATGGCAAGGAACCTTCCGCCATCACCATGCGACAACAATCATGTCAAAAGGAGCTCCACAAAAGCATGAGTCTAACACAAAAAGAAGACCCCCAAGTAACATACGCATCAATAGTTTATTGTTTTCCCAATTCTGAAGGCCAGGCGGAAATCATATCACAGTTGCTCCGTCTAAATGGAGATCTCATCGCTAGTGTTCCATGCACAACGTGAAGCTAAGAACCAGACGATCAGTCTACGTCTCATCGTCGTCATCAGTTATTTGTCTTATGCGCGAAGATCCAGATTGAACGAGGACAAAGAACGGCGAATTATACCTATGTAACACGATGAATAGAAGATCGCAGGGCGAGGCTTGTGATCTTACCTGACCGAAATGCAGGAGAACACTCAGACATTGCGAAAAACAAAGCGGAGTCCTACGCAAGTCACAAGTGAGGGAGGTTAAGAAATTGTATCGGCGAGGTCGCTGTATCCTCCATTCTAATCGTCAGCATACGTCGTATACAAACACAAGGGTCTCAGTCGCGCACTCACTTCGGATCCGAACACCCAAATTTCATACATAAGGAAGGCAGATATTCGCTGACCCCAAAGCCCGGAGACGGAATCAAGTATAACCCCGCGAATGAGTGACAAACCTCGTCATAGAAGCATAAAATGACATGCCATGCATCGATATCTTCGGAAGGGAATGTCAAACGCTATCAGATCATCTTTGCACTGGCACCAATGTAGACGAGATCCAGGCCAAATCTTCAAGCTGACCGGGTTTGGGAGATGAAGCGATAGAAGCTTCTGTAGCCTTCCGAAGATTTACAGCTAACTCAGAGTTCAAGAGATGAACATGTACGAATTGTACGACTTGTATTCCGCCATTGGCGCACTGTCGTATCCATCATCTGCAGTAAGGTTGACGATGAGGGAGCACAGAAAAGTCTGCAAAAAAAGTGATATATTAGTTGGGAGAAGCCCTATACTATAGGACACGCGTACCCCACACAGACTTTTCTGCCCCTGAGGCGGACGAAAGCACTAGATAGTTTGCGTCTGGTCTTATCATCGCCATGGAATTGATTGCATGGCGGGCGTGCTGGATGACCTATCAAGGCATGGTGAGCGAGAACAACAAATTAGGAGGTATCGGTGTACCTTTCTGCACAATACGGCAAGAGTTCTTCGATAGCATTATCGTGGCTCATTTTACTGTCGAACAATACAATGTTCTTTCCTTTCAGACAGATGGAAGGTCGATAACGTAATGGTGACTAGCACAAGCCCACATACTTGTACATGGTTCTACGCTGAACGGATTAGCAGTTTTCCATAGAACTTAGGATGAGAAATACCTGTTGGGAGGGGAATGAAATATAACCTCGTCGACCCCGGTTAGCGTCTGCCTCTGCGTCCCGTCAATGGTGCATTTGACTGAGGACGACATCAGGAAGAAGGATGGAACAGGATGATATTGCGTGTAGCCTTCGAGTAGCGCCCAAAAGGCCCAAAGCTACGGTGCACAGCTAATTGTCTCTTCCTTCAGTCTCAGATAGACTCCTGGCAACGGAATTTTGGTAAACTGTCAACTCTAGCAAAAGTTGTGTATTGACAGTCGACGAACCCTTTTCAGGACTAATAAGTATCCTGGTCTCGATGTCTCCATGTTTTCCATTAATGATAATAGTTCTTATTGAGTCAAGAAATAAGTTGGAAATGAGAGTACGAATTTCGCAGATTACGCAATGCATGTGAGAAAGATAAATGGGACGCGATGTTCCCACGCCACACTCATGTTGACTTTTTTCGAGTCAACGTATTATCGTGCTACAAGCAGCCTAGTGCTAAGACGCACGGGCGGCCGTTTTGACCACCAGTCTCCCTTCTTCCGTATCCATCATTCCTCACAGCCTCGGGCCGTAATCGACGGTGTGTGTAGCGCGTGGTGTAGGTGGTATGTAGAGATATGTTGTGATGGGTGGGGGCAACGTCGTCGTCGCAGCGCTGGTGATCGGGTGCACGTACGTGCCAATGAGTTAAGCATATCTTGTATCATAGCAGGCATAATTCATGGGCTGTTCTCCTCCTGTCCTTCCATCGGCCTGGGTGTGCCAGGGCTTAGATATTCTTCGTCAAGCGTGGGCGGCGACTTGCCCAGTTTGGGTCTACCGGCGATTGTGAAGGCACTTGACTTCTGTATGAAGGTGGTAAGGGCCTCCACGCCCTTCTCTGTCCCTAGGATTTCGAGGAGGGATATGTCCCTCGAGGCCACCCTAAGCTCGCCGCGGAATTCTTCGTACTGCGGGCATTCCCTGATTATGTGCTCCCTTGATTGCATTTGGGCTCTGCACGTGCAGTCAGTGCTCAACTGGGGTGGAACCGTTTACGATACTCGCCTGTGAAGCAGTGGCCTGTCCTGCATCGCAGCACTCGCCCGAAAACCTCCCGTCCCGTCTCTTTGAAGCGGGAGGTCGGTTTGAGTCTGGGCTCGAACCTGTTTGCGATGGCGTAGTGACCTGTCTTGCTGCTATTCCTCCAGCTGGTTGCCCAATCTTTTTGTGTGCGCGTTTTGGCTCTCACGTTGACTTCACGTGAGTACATACCTCGTCCCTTTGCTTGACTCTCATGGAGCGGTGTCCCAGAATTTGTGATGCCTTGACATCGTCTGCGGTCGAACGGAGATTCACACAATTTGTCCAATGACGGGAGAGGTGCTGTCCGGCCAAGTCAAGGGCACAACATAGCAGGAGACATTTCGTCGTGGTTAATTGGACACGAATTAATCCGTTCAAGGCCACTACTCAGGAAAAAAACACGACGCCCGCTACCCGACTCTTGATGCTTGAGAGATGGTGTGTACGCACTCAGATGTAGTAACATCCTTCCGTTAATGTTGTCCCGAAAATTGACATTTGACAAGTAGCTAAATGGTAAAGGTGTGAAAGGTCCATCCATCAACTTCGTTTCTTATTACGTTTCATAGGAACTCGGTTGACAAAGCGAAACAGCGTTAAAAGTTCTTCGACGCGGAGATCTTGATACAAAGAGAAAGAACTATATGCAAGTAGAGAAGGAATTGCTACAGATAAGTACATGTGCTAGCTAACAATTGGGAGTGTCCGTAGAAATCGACCGGCGTTGCTCCAGTTCGGTACCCCCTGACCCATCAGATGGTGGCATAGATTCAAGAATTGCCTTCCGTTCTTCAGGCGTAACCAGTCCCATCCTCTCGGCCCAATCACTCTTCTCACTTTTATGTATGAGTTCCTTCACCATATCCATTCTCCGCAGATACCGTACCATCGTCTTGTCAACCTTCTTTACCACGCAGTCATACATCTGCAAGCATCGCGCAGAGTAATTGCTGAGAGCCAAAAGAGCGACGGAGGAAAGTAGCAGACAGGCAATGAGTAAGCTCCCAAAAGTCGATGCATTGCTGGCAAGAGCTGCTGACGCGAAAACCAACAGCGTGGCGAACCCTACGCCAAAGCTCTCTTCGGCAGTCTTCTCCCTCAACCACTGGCCTGCTGTCACCGTCTTGAGGTCATTAATCGATCCCTCCAGACGGACCCAGCGATCGTGGCTGAGGAGCACCAAGAGCTCAGCATATCCTTCCTCTATCGCACCCTTCCAGTCCTTTCGACTCCTCCGCTTCATGATGACAACATTTATGGCTCTCGCGATAACCAGCATCAGAATGACTTCTAGTCCCCACACGTCTCTAACGGCTACAAGGGACAGGATAACAACGATAGTTAACACCGGACAAAGCAGGTACAGCAGGGCCGCACAAGGTCCGGCGACGAATAGGGGGCAATGATTGATACCAGAAAGAAATGTGCTGCCGGATCGACACTGCGAAGTAACCTTGACCGTGACAAGGTGCCCCGTACGGCTGACATCCTGTAGGTATCTAACCGTGGCTGGATTCTCGACCCGGAAAACATTTCCAGTTGTTATCGAGCCAGTCATTGGAAACTCGCTACGATTGATTTCGTCAGCAGATTGCTGTGTGTGCATTCCTGGTGCAAGGACCAGAATGTCGAGGTAGGATGCTGTACCCATCATCGCTGTCCTCAAAGCGACAGCAGAGAGGTCAGCTAGGGCGACAAGCCCTGCAGCATCAAGGGTGACGGGCCCAAGGAAATTGTTAGCATCGAAGTTGAACAACAGCATAACGAGAGTGTGTCGAACGCTGGATTAGTGAGAGCAGCCCGAGGTGAGGATCAGCCGCAGAGCTCTTTATATCAGACACTAAACGTCAAGTACGAGATGCTGTTGTATTAGTTATCGGAGTCTCTGCTTCTCACACAAAACATTGCACTGACTTTGATGGCCTACATGTTTCATTGATGATCAAGTCTTCCATCAATTAAGATATGTGGGGTCTGTAACACTCGAGACCCTTGTGATTTGACGCTTGAAGTTAAATTGTCAAAGAAACAATGATTATAGTGCATTTCAGTGAGTCACCAACCTGAAGTAAAACCAGTCAAGAGCTAGGTTCAAACTGAGAAGACTGCATCCGCTACTAGTATTCGAAGTTGACTAGGTCTTTTGGATCCAGCGGATTCGTGTATAACGCCTCCTCCTTCAGTGTGAAGAGGTTTGAATCACCCTGCTGTAGCCCTTGGATCCGGCGATACCTATCGATGAGCTTACAGCGCGTTGAGGCACGAAATGTTACTGATGAACTTTTTCTCATGTGTGCTGCGCATCGGCTGGCACTCCGCGCCTAAAAACCGTACATATATAATGCATGAGAAACTGTTGGGCATTGCCTCCTGATACTTATCTGGGTGGGAGATGGGGATTCTGTAGGCTGTAACGGAATTTTGATCTCTAGCTGTAGAACGGAGTTGTTTACAATTTCAAATGAATTACACTGTTACGCACTCTAATTGGCCAGAGTGTCCGGCGAAACCACGCAGATTACCAGAGAAAACCCGCCAACGCGGTTAATATAAATACAACCCTTGTCGAAGCATCCGAACCCCTAGGCCTTCGCAAAGTTCAAGTTGTTCCAAAATTTCAACATGCATTCGAGCAGAGGATCCTCAAACTTGGGGCGACAAAATAGGCCTAGGAGAGTCCGAGTCAAGGAGATCGTAGAGGGTGGGGTCGGAGAATAGATTCGGTCCGGCGTCCGCTGAATAACTCTATTTTCGTCTCTTCTACAACCCTTACCCTGAGCTCTGCCATCTTCCTGGCTCGAATTCGTCTTTTGAATACAGGCGCAACATTTTATCCCGAATGCGCCAGGGTATATCAACCCGGACAATTGTCGATGATACAAATCCAAATTTGACATCCCACGTTTTCAGTTTCAATCATCTGAACTAGTCAACGGTGTGCTCGTAAGTGTTGCTCCTTTTCGTCATGATCCTACTCTTCTAAACCTGGACGCCAAAGGTATCGGATGACACTGTCGCTATCCTGTGGGACCAATCAGGGTACAAAGCAGCGAATGATTTCACCTTCCTGCCTCAGTCACTCATAATTATCCTGACCAAACGAAAGATGGCATCTTAGTGCTGAGTTAGAGAACTTCGGCAGCATATTAGACCGGTATGTCCCTTTTCTGATTGACCCTTCCTTGCCATCATTCACTCAACAGCCTTGTATCAACTGACCAGTACAGCCTGCTCATTTTTGGTGCTGTCAACGCTTCTGACCTTGTCAACTTTTCCTTAATATTGAATACCTTACAGCTTTCTATGGCAGTGTTTATAATAATAGCCCTTCCATTCCCGCTGTTCATGCCGTCAGCCTTATGATGCAGAACATGATTTCGGTACGTTGGAGGCTATGCAACGTATGCTGTACATAAGAAGCTGCCCTCACAGCATCATATAGCCATCCAGATTCCAGCTACGACCGCTTTGACGTCTTGCCTGGTGTCCCTCAACAACATCAACTGCGTACTACTACGACCTCCTCCCTTGCTCATGTTTAGATTCTCTAATGCTCGTCAGTATGTTCTCATGCTGAATAGCTGGGCTATCTCAAGTCCCATAACACTCAATGCCGCGGGACTCATCGCTCTCGCGGATATATCAGCTGTCACACTGAGGACGGCGCTAGTGGGAGGAGCATGCGTCTTCGATGTGTTCGTCCTAGTACCGGGCATGCATACACAGCAATGTGCCGGCGAAATCAACCGGGGAGAATTTCCTACGACTGGCGCAATGACCAGCGGATACGTATTCCGTGTTGAAAACCCCGCTACTGTGAGCTACCTGCAAAGCATTGGTCGCACTGGACATCTTGTCACAGCCCGGGTGTCCCAGAATCCGTCCCAGAGCACCGACATACCCCTTCCAAAACGTAAGGTCCAGTCGTTATTCGTCGCCGGTATTCCCTCGACGATACTGTACTTTCTATGTCCAATATCAACTATAGCAGTGTTGGGGGCCCTACGTGTAATCGAGGATTGGTGGGGAATTAGCGCCCTAGGAATGTTTCTTTCAGCTAGATGGATTAATGTCGTCGTCATTAATCGGAGGAGTCAGCAAGGATGGAAAGGTGCTGTAGAGCCTGGGGAAGGGGACCTGCTTATCCTGCTGAGCCAGGATCGCTGGGTGCGTCTGCAAGGGACCATAAACGATCTAAAGGTTGTGACGGCAGGCCAATGGTTGAGAGACCTTTCAGCTGCAGAGAACTTTTCTGTAACATTCGCCACCATGCTGGTGTATTCGTCCACCATCCTCGCCTTCAACGCATCAACGGCGGGATGCATCCTTATTGCGTGCTTGCTACTTTGCTCTGTCGCCTTCTTAACCGTTAGCAATTCATTGACACAATGTTTGCAAATGTACGGCTGTATCGTGCAAACGAAAGGAGAGCCAGTGAAGTACAATCGAAGATTGGACATGGCGAACGAGCTGGTTACAGAGAGCAAGAGGGATGACTGGGCTGTTGGTATGGGTTTAGTACAACCCAAGATTAATGCATTGCATGGACTGGTTACTGTGTAATCAGTGAGTCTGCCATCGCAAGTTATTACGCAAATCCAATTAACTATCGGGAAGGACATAACCCTTCAAGAAGATGTCCTTCTCTTACCAATCCTTCCAAAACACATACATGTCTTTCCTACTTCGTCCATTTCACTATCGTTCTATTTTCCACCGGTAGAAGATCGATAACAACTTGTAACGAGACACACTAGTCGTACGATAAATAGAATGCGGACTACCGGTCGTGGCCCAAATCTTGTCGTTTGCTCTGATTGAGAATTAGAAACGACTGTGTATGACTCTACCTATGAATAACTCTGCAAATTATGGTATACAATCAAGTATCAAATAGCTGAACTCCCAAGATACCGCAATATTTAGAGAATCTAATCTTAGATTTCTGAAGAAACTGTTTCTGGACGGTGTAAAACCTCATAATCTTACAGTCAGACACCAAATGACTCGCGACTTGAGGTTACATGATAATTTCAGCAAACAAGCTCTTGAAAGACTTCCATTGGCGTAACTCCTACAGCCAGAAAATTAACAGAACAATTGTATGCAGAGATCGTCTCCACCTGATAGACTCCAACGGATATATGACAAAATTGGTTGATTAATATTGTGTCCCGCACAGATAAGATGCCCAGGAGAGAAATACAGCTTCAAGGGAATGTGTATATGATTAACGCATGACTTAGCCATCTGGAGTTTACTTGCGACCCTTCAAGTTCTTCCGTGGACTAATGCTACCGCCTGCAGTTTTGCTGGTATCGGCCCTAGATTTTATGGAGGTGTTCTTGACCCTCTTTTTTGGACTTTGAACGGCCACATTCTGTGTCGTCTTCCCTTTAATAGTCTTGCGCTTCCTGGATAGCGAAGATGCAGGGTTTTGCACCTCCTCCATCTCCTCGTCACGCTCGCCGTAGAGGAAACCAGGATCGATATGCTTAGGATCGATGCAAAAAGGGGGCGCTGGAAGCAAGTGGTGGTAACAACGAGGTGTTACAGATTGCACAGTGCTGTGAGAAATAATAAGGTTCGCTTATGGGTGCCAACGTGACAAATGATAACCTGCCTTAGATCATGAGAGAGGGACATCTCTGTGGGTGGTGTGAGGCAGGGCTGAAATGGGGTACTGTGGGGGAAATCGAGTAGTTTTATGGAAAACACTCTTCATTGTGCTACAGTACTTGTATGGTGGCAGCACAATGGCACCACAGTCTGCATTGAATAATGAATTGGCTAACCCAAGAGGATCATGCAACTAATATAGATGTCTTTGATGTACGGTGGCATCCGGAGTAGACCTTTTTGTTCTCGACTGATAATGAAATGGTCACTTTCAGGTAATGCTAGATCTGCAGACTGCAGGTAAGCATTCGCAGTAGGTATCAAGCAGAAGAAGATTGAATGCGGTGATGGTGATATAGTTCATACTATTTTCCAGTCACTGCCAGTACACCGCAATAGCTTTACAAAGAGTCTACAAAGATTGGTGAGTCATTTGATACCAGGGCTTTGGCGTCCGAGCTGCCAGTGTGTCTCGTTTGCATGAACTTCAACTTGTTTTTCCCTGAACAAAGAAATCATCAGGAGAGTTGGCCGTTGGAACAAAGATTGGATCGTGTCAAAATCACTCACACAACCTGGCGCCCATATCTAACTGGCGCGTCTCCCGACATCGTACGCCTAGTCGTCGACTTTGTTGAGCACGGCGTGTTTGGTCTCGTGACCGGTCACTACTATTTTTTCCCGTTCGTATTTCAATTTGTTGATTGATCGAAGCGTTTGGTTTTAACGACGGCGACTAAGCAACGGTGAGCTTCTCTATCATGTTCTTCTGTCTTTCTTGAGTCTTATGCTCGGTAGTCACCATCGGTACATTTGGTGCTACCAGATAGGAAAGGCGAGCTTTGTTCAGAAAGGTAAGGATTTGGTGCATCTGTTATCTATTGCCCTTGGTTCATGCCAATTGTCCATCGGTTCACGTCTGCGTTTATCATGGGTGAGCTATTAATTCAATACTCGGTCTCAAATCTCCGTTATCCGTGTTTTTGATCCTAATGGTGGTGGTCAGTGCAGCATTGAAGGGCACGGATTCACGCAGGGTGTAACCTGAAGCTTACAATCTATGTTTCTGTCACAGTCAGTCCTTTTCTCTCTTTGTAGCCACGTCACTCTCTCAAGGTTAGAAGACGTGGTTATTTCCTTAGCGAAGACGTCAGAAAAACCGATGTATGACACCCTCGATTTCCAACTCGCCCATCCTAGCACAGCTTTAAACAGATAATCTCACAGATCCCTGCCCGCGCCACGAGTGCTCTCCAGTACGTTGTTCTCCTCCCCTAATCAATATATCTAGTCTCATTTTCGTCAAATATATGACGAGGATCGGCTAGAATTTCGGACTCAATCCTAGATTTCATGATATCCTTTTGCGTGAAACGTCATATTCAAAGGTGTAGCGAATATTAATCAAACAAGATAGGTAATATGACCGGTTGTAGCAATCCTCCACAACACAGATGATACCGTTCCATCATCATGAGTTTCAAACACTGACAATTTTTTGAACCTCTGGTCCGCGAGTCTATACCCGACTATCCAGTATAGCACCCTTGAATTCCATGGTTGCGTGCCTAGTAGTGTGTATGAGCCATCTGGTATTGGATACTGATGGTATGCAACGATCCCGATTGTGTGCTCTACATCCGTGTCGCCTTCGGCGATGAGCTTTCCATGTCGCTCATGCCCTTGGGAGTCTCCGACGGACAGCCCTCGCACCAGACCCAATTCTATGACATAACCACCATTGAATGAGTCGATCTTTTCACCTTCGACAACCGACTGCTGAACCCAGCCTAACCGCAGATCCGTCGTGTCGTCCGAGCACGGCTTGCTTCGAAGTGTCTCGGTCACAATTTGCTTCCAAGACGGTCGCCATCTTGTTGCTCCAGATTCGAAATGCAAAAAGAGCAAATCTGCCATAGATGCCACATCCATCAAGGTTGTCCATACTTCTTCCTCGGACTGCGTTCCGTAGTACGCTGGTATAGACTCTGAAAACAAAAGGTATCCCATCCCAGCTATTTTATCAACGGCATGCGTCGACACCCGCCTCTGCATCTCTGACAACACGTTGTACATGTTACCGGTATTGCACCACAGCCGTGACAGTGATGACAATCGCTTCTTAAACCCCACCTGTAGCTCTTCGTCGCCGGTGTCCCCCCCAATAATCGGGTTCCAGCTGATTTCCTGCAGTGTCCACGCACGCCTGAACCAACACTGGACACTCTCCAGGTTATCAGCGTCGGAACTCAACGGTCGTCCCAGACCACTCAAGTAGCATACCACTGTTGCTGAGCGATACACAAATCCAATGGTAGGTACATCTACTTTCCATTCTTCCTCCCGAATATCCTCTCTGACCCCCCCTTTTTGTCTCAGGCAGAGCACATCAAGCCATACGTATTCTGCTCCCAGATTGAGCATCTCGATCCGGATGCGATCACAGTTGGTGTCTTTAGGTATCGGCACTGGCCATTCATACCCATTGATGGATGTCATTATATCCTCACGATTCTCTTCGTCCATCCATCCATGCGATATTCCCCACGGTTGCTGTCGTGGAACCCACCATGGCACCACCCGATTACTATATAAATCCCAGACGCGGCGAGGGGGTACGTGAGTGCAGATAATCTTGTCTTCAACGAATACATCTTGCCACATCTTTTGATCCCGCACTTTACGCCTCGGTAAATCGTCGACGATGGCGGCCAGGTCGTTAGCCCAAAACGGGCGGAGATAGGCGTATGCAGTGCCAAAGTCCCAATTCTGCAAGATGCAGTCCCCAAGAATGGATGATATCGACGAAGAGGACAGGGTATACGATGTGCCGAGGGTGGTGTTGAGCTTTTCTAACAGTCCTTCAATTCCAAGGTTGGAGCAGAGAGTGTCGGCAAGAGTGGATGAGATGACAGGCTTCTTGCCAGTATATGACCGCTGCTTCTGTACAGATATGGATGCCATTTGGCCCGTCCCAGTGGGAGCAGAGAGTGTGACCTCGGCAAACCTCTCATACTTCTCATCCTAGCGGTGTGCTACGTGTTATGTCATGCCTTTCAATTCATGTTTCAACGAACTTACCCATTTCTCATAGCGTTCGTAGGTATTGAAATTCTCGACATAACAATCAAGCCATTCCTTCCTGTCCATATTGGGTATCTTTAGCCCTAGAAAAAATTAGGAGGCTGAAAGTTACAAGTAACACACTTGCTCGATGGGAGTGCGGGATGTATATCAAGTCGGAACTGCGCAGGCTGTGTCCAAATAATGTTTTGCTAAGCGGAACCGGTATCGTCGGCAAGATAGACGCCCAAGTAATTCAATATGCCTACCTTAAAAAGACACTATATTGCTTGCACGTTGCTACAGGGCTTATAAGTACAAATAGCACTGTGGAGCCAACCGTGATTGAGCAGTAACACGGACACTCTCAGAACTAGAAGCTTGAAATCCTTTCATTTTCTCTCCAACGCGAATAATCCCGTACCTAGAGATCAGTATAACTTCTGGACAACTCACGATGCCACTCTGATAGCTAACAGACATGTTTGCGTCGTAGCTCTAGTCTCCCTACCTCGTCAAATAACGATAATCCCAATAAGCCAACAAAGACGACTATCCGCAGTTTCTCTACCCCAGTAGTCGGATGATTCCAGAACTGATGAGGGGATCAACGTCGACGCCGAAGCTGAATAAGACTCTACGGACTTTGTACTTTGTGCCGTTGACCCGAGGATGCTACAAAAACGATAGCCTTTGGTCGGCTGGCCAAGGTTATTCGGTGGATTTTCCTTTGAGACTAATGCATGGTTGACATAAAAGAGGCATCAATGGGTATAATTTAAGCTCAACATTCCTGTCTACAAGTACATTAGGCGGCAATGGTATTCAGTATGGCGGAAATGGAGGGTGAGAAGAAGTACTCCCCGCCCCGTGATATGACGAAATCTGAGAGGTCACATCCATCAGATCACAAAAACTAGTTCAATTGTTGAGCGGACACATACCATTCTGTAATGTGAGAGCACGGCCCGGATTTGTAGGATCGAGACCAGTGATTGAACGACTTCTTGAAGAAGGGTCAGTTCCTGCAGAACCAATAATAGGATCCACGCCGGTGCCGGCCTGGAAGAAGCTGCAGGATGGTTAGGACAGGATGCAGCGAAAAATCAGATCACCTACTTCACATTGTTGACCCAAAACTGCTGCAAAAATCGGAAGCCCTGGCTGATATCAGATTGGTATGCAACTATAGTAACCTCGTTTAGTCAACGCTCGTTTGAGTGCAGTTCTTTCAACCGACCAAAGGCGAGACCACGCTCCAAAGAAGCGCTGGTGGTATTTGATGCTGCTTCATCATCAGTCACTGAAAACATTTCATAAGTTGAAGTCGGATTTCAGTCAAAAAGAGGGACTAACCTTCTGGTCCATATGGAATCCCAGCTCGAATGATGTGATTGCCGGTGTTTTCCGGTGTGAAATCCCCACGAGGACGCGTCTTCCGGGTATGAGCGGAAAAGGGGCACCGAGTCTGGTTGGTACTACTCTGATCGTCGTGAAGGTATGTAAAATTATTGTTCCTAGTGGGATCCGCTGCCAATGTAGGGTCGTCGAATAACGGTGCAAGATCGACAGGCGCACCCTGCAGTCATAAGTCAGCTAGGAATTTCCTCTCGAATTGTGACATACACTCTTCCATCGGCCTACCATACGGGCACCCAATAGAGCGGATCCTTCCTCGGGAGTGAGAACACCGGGCTCAGAAATAGGGTTGTCCAACAAAAACTTGTTGAACTCCGGCACTAGCTGCTCCATCTGACGGAAGACTAGGAACGAGCCATCTTTAGCCCAAGAAGGACGGGAAGTGTTATCCCCGTCCTCAGCTAATAAAATTTCTCCTGCATCGACGGCTAGTTGGCCCGGCAGAGGTGATTGCGTAAAGCCCTTGACGGCGGGCTGGCTTATTCCATCCATGTACCCAAAATCTGAATGCATACCATTAAGAATTGATTGCACGAGTGAAAGACAATAAAGGCCTTACGTTCATGACCTTCTTCTGAACCAGGACGGGCTTCTCCCTGGATGCGATGCAGCTCACCGATGGAGTCGCCTAGAATTGATGAGAGGTCCGACAAGGTCTCATTGACATTATCAATAGTGTCTGACGCCAGGAGGAAAACACCGTGAACAGATGTCCCCGCGAATGATTGTACCCAACTGTCCGTTCCTGGATCGCCGATGGCGGTAGAATCAGCTTCTTGTCCCTTTGTGTAGAACTGGTCGCCCAAATCATCTGTGATGCCCAGAGCAGTGAGTCCTGACTGTGAAAATGCGACGTTGACTGCTGTCAGAGGCTGAGTTGTGATATCCAAAATCTGGGTCGTAGAGGTAATGAGAGGATAGATATCCGTCGCCAACTTGCTCTTGAAGTCAGTCGTGTTTTGAATACCGAAAAAGAAAAAAAGCTCTTTCTTCTTCTTCATGCCAACCCTGCATCACTTCAGTTTACAGGGGTCAGAAAACACAAGTCGATTTGACTCACAGTATATCTGCTTGGATGTCATCCAAGTTCAAATCAACGGTTGCAGCAGCTGCTTGAGCTTCTTGGGCAGTTGGCAGATCTGGTTGGGGCGCGGGATCTATTGAAAGCCTTAGCCAAAACACAGACGAGCGAATAGAGACGAGTACTATTTAATATAGACGTCGTTCGTCGACGTTGAAGCTGGTTGGCGTGATTAGGACGACCAGCAACATTGAAGCCCAGAAATAGTACTAAAAGAGAGGTAGAGAGGGCACCGTAAGTCTTCATCTTTCGACACAAAGGACAGCGGTCAATGAGCTACAACGAACGCGTTCAGTTTCTTTTAAAGAAAAATATGAAACCTGCCCTGAGTCAAGTTACCCAAGAATCTAGCTTCTCGTCACACAATCGCGAGAAATGATGTTGGCCTTTGAGAAGTTATGTAAGGTCAATAATGAGGATGCACTGCTCTAATATATTTCGGCGTTACTACTGTTAAGACAGCTATTAACTCACCATCATGAAAGGCATAATCCAGCCGCGTGAGAATGCTTCTACCATTCGCTCGCACGAGCCCTAAGCCCGTGAGAGACGCTGAGAACCTATTCAATGCCATAGAATCCAGAACGGAGGGGCTACTTGATGCAGAGCGAATTTCGGCGGCATGCAGAAATTGTATGTTGCAGATTTGACTTCAGCGGCCTCGGTACGCCGTCCCGACACGCTGTAGCCAATAGCTTGCCATGGATATCTAAACTTAAATGGCGCTTAAGGTGCATCCCTTGGTGTTCGGTGTGAGGCAAGACTGCGCCATTCGAAAGTGTGGACCGTCCATCGTGTCATCTAAATATCCATCTGTCAGTCTGGAACTGCTATTTCAAAGAATTACCTTTACTAAATGTTACCATTATGCACTTGAGAAGCCAGCTGCATCCCAGTTGTTAACCATCTCTACGCAACACAACGCGTTTTAGACCGGCAGTCGGTTCTCCAGAGCGTTGACGTAAACAAATCGGGCTAACCGGTGGTCATTACTTCTGCTGTGTGGACGAAATGCATACGGCTCGACAAGGAACCATTGAAAATCCAAAAATGATCAATGCACATTGCCATGCCTGTTTCTGATATCTGAGTAGAACACGATGAAGTCAATGTAAAGCTCACGTACAGCGGTTGAAAAAGCCCGACTAGCGGTTAATTTCCCATGGTAGAGATCACAATCAAGGTTCGGAAAACTGATAGCTGCATCCTGTAAAACGGGGATCAGGTTGAAGCCCTTAAAAATAGACACTCTGAAACAATCTTTGGGTGGCCGCAGAAACTGCTAGATATCTGCCAACATGCACATGAAAGAACGTAGGCTGGAAAGTCAGACATAATGGTGCAACGGCTCTTCGGTCGGCCAGTACTAATTTTGTTAGTCATGAATTAAGACTGGAATTCAAGCGCTCCAATGGGTGACACCGAGCTGAGCAACAATCGTCACTATAGCGTCGCCGTTCCAGGCAGACATACAGGGAACGAGACAAGTCACCACTCCATTCCAGAGGGAGAAGGAATATTTCCGAACTGTACCTAGGTTCGGTGCCGACTCCCTATAACATCAGTCATCAACACTTACCCGCATCCTTAATGATATGCCCCATTCGAATGTTTACAGCCCTTGCAAAGTGCATGGAGCATCTGGGCGGGGACCTTGTCTAGGGTTTGAGCTGCAGCAAAACATTCAGCCTCTATACAACCTACTCTGAATAGCATACGAAGTGTTGCCGACTCAGCTGATCTCCGAAGTTACTGGTGCTATCAGGATGCTGAAGGCGAGCCGCTCGCTGATGACGACCCAGAATTGCCTGCGGAACAGAAGCAAAAGTCTGATCATGATTACTGATTATAATCTACAAATCCTTGCAGCTTCCTCGCGGTAAGCGGTGGGAACTTGAATGCGTTCAATTTACCCCCAAACGTTCGTACAATGCGTGCGATGCCATTTTTAAATCCTGTAACCGATTTTCAATCCATGCAACCAGCGCATATCCGGTCACACTCACCATCGCCTAGGTATCCTAGTGCCTCGTTAGCTTTCGCCACCTCTATCCGAAGAACATCTCGTTGTATTCTTTCTTTATCCGATAGGCCTTCCTCCTCTTCTGGAGGTGGGGGTCGCAGCACATTTAATTCGATCTGGTAGTCTTCTATCGCTGACAAGAAGGATAGCATTGCCTCCAGAATTTTTGGAATATCCCTTTGCACGACGCCATACCGGTCTTCTGCCAAGGAAGAACACGTCAAGCGTGATAGAACTAATGTTACTTTAGAAAAATCGATCTCCAACATAACAATGCAGCTATCATACCTTCAATGACGAGGAGATCTAGTTCGCGCCCAGGTAACGATCCCTCCGCGACCTTACTTATTCGTTCCCTAGTCCACCAGTCTATCCATGTTCTAACTGCCTCCTGCACGACAACAGGGGTGTACCGACAACTGGCTCGACTGAAAGATCTCCTGACGTTACCAAGATAATCCTTCGCATCTTCTACGCTTTTTGAAACCTCTGTTGGAACAGGTAAAGCAGCAGTCGCAGATTTAAACAAGTCCGGGATGTGTGCAGCTTCTGCACCCGCTTCTACTGCTTGTGCGAATGATCCATCTGAACCGAGAGAATTGACGACACTGCTGACGGGAGACAGTTTTGCTTGCTTGTAGATAGGTTGTTTAACCACAGATACAGTTGTGGAGAAGTAGGCAGGTGGTGTTTGTGCTGCGGGAGGTGCTGCGGGAGGTGGTGAGAGGGTGAGAGGGGCACCTCTCCGCAAAAAGTGCTGGTAATCTCTTCCCAGAAGAAGAAGACTTTCCCTGCACAGATGACTCCAGAGGTTGGGGGAATATCTTTGATCTCCGAAAAGGGCTGTCCGACGAGCGCTCGCTGAAGAAGATAAGTCGGTAGATAGCTCGTTCAGTTCTGCATATGCAAAATATTTGAAGGTTATATCAGAGGAGGCTGCTCCCGATACGAGGGTTACTAATGGGTCCGCTGTCATATGTGATATGGGAATGGGCTGACTAACGAAGGAATCGAACAGTAGTTCTGCGACTCCCCAGGTTGACAAGGTTGAAAATGCTAGGAACCACGCTCTTATCAGAAGGGAGAAATGCTGGACAGCCAATACAATTGTCCAGGACCCTCGAAGGAAATGGGCTGTGAATGGCCGCAAAATCAGGTGAAGTAATGGTAGGCGGTAAAGGACGGGAAGCGTGAACCGTGCAATAGCAACAACAGCCGCACTCATGGGTATGGAAACGGATGCGAGCAGAGCGACTATGGCTAGCGTTCGTACAAAGTCACTGAACGTGACCGCCGACTTTCGGGTCTGATTCTGTAGGTTACTTCAGCCATGTAGTGCATAATCACGAATTATTTTATGTGCTCACAAAAGAGGGCCACCGAAAGACGAAGCGATCCATCATAATGTTCCGGAACATAGAACAGCATGCAGAAATTACTTGAGAGGTTAAAAGAAACACCGAACGGCCGTTCAAATAATATGGGTGCTTCCTGATCCAGTTAGGCACTTGCATATTGAACGTAGATTTCGGGTACTCACTTTGATTTGACAAAAAGTGACAGCCGGGGGTCATTCGATTTAGAGATTCGAGACATAGATATATGGAGTAGTGTCGCAATTATGGCAGAGGCAAGATAAACAAGGAGTGCACTTTTAGTGCTCTGCTTCGTAAGAGCATTCTGCAAGGTTTCCAAAGGAGTCTTTGACGTCGAGTGATAGCCTAAGAGAAACTGGATCAACTGATGCTTCAGTGAGAACGCGTCTACGAACCTGTGAGGTGTCTTTTTCTTAGCACCACGATTGGCAAAGCTACGGCTAGCCATGACACATATGCCATCATTGTCGTCGACGGCGTTACTGGAACCATGACCACCCCCCCAATCCCCAGTTCCTCAATACCGCCGAGGCACCAAATTGTCCATACCACTGTCTGGACCCAACAAAACGCGATAGAACCTAAGAAAATCCTCCAGAGAAGTCGTTGACGGAGAACGGCTTTGATGAGCGGTTCGTACGATTGAGATGCAGGAGGTACGGAAGGAGAAGACTTGACTGCAAGAGTAGAGGGTAGTGCTCGCAGTGGCAGAGGACTTTTGGGCTGTGGTTGAGGAACCAAAGGCGAGGAGACGCTCGTCTGTATCGATGACGACGACGCCAATGGTCTTGAGTTTGCCATTGGCGTCGAACTCACCATTGGCGTCGAGGTAATCATTTGTGTCAGCGGCCGTCGTGTAGCCATGATGGTGGTACGAGGTCAGGGTTGTTTGTTGATCGCGACTCGTGTCGGCTCCCGCGTTGCCCACGTTTCTTTTACAGTTTTACAACCACCATCATTCTCGACGGCCTCGCATGGACAGCGCGACTTTCTCCAGCGCGCACATGCGAGAGCGTGACAAAGTCCTCAGTGAGAAGCACCGCAAAGAAATTGTGGCACAAGAGGCCAAGTATGACAGACTCAAGCATTCTGCTCATGACACGCTCAATCGTCTGAGCGATTTGACGAACCGAATTGGACACCTCGTCAAGGCTCTTGGATTTAACGATCTACAGGAGGCACTGTTCGTGGTCGACAATGCTGAACATGCTACAGCGTATAGGGATGCGTGGACGCATAATGAAGACCTAGAATCGGTGCTTCATCGCGTGACGGATGAAAGAGACCGTTTAAAGGCTCAGCTAGACGATGCTGTAGAGGAAATACACTCTCTCCGGGCGAAAAAAAAGTATGTCTTTATCTTACGCGCCAATTATAACAGGAGAATTTATTTCCGATAGAGAACAACCAACATCCCTTTCACCATCAAGAGGTTTGTTGGCGGCCCAACTGAAGGCGCTTCAGTCACGGTACGATGATCTCTTGGACAAGAAGCAGCGCGCAGCTGCCTTGTACAAACGAGATTACAACAAATGGCGTGACTTCAAGGCCTTTCTGTTCGATACAGAATGCAAGGCAAGGTCCAAAATGGATGCCAAAAAGGACAATGACTTTCGAGGGAACATTCTCAAACGGCTGGCCGGTAATAGGAAACTGCTGGAAGAGATGGGACCACTGCTCTACGCGAATGATGGTGAGGATGATAGTTCAAATCGATGTAGATACTCCCGCTCACCCCAGGCAGCTTCGTATCCATATGAGGATAAGGATATGAATAACCAAGACAAGGAGAATCAACCTGAATCTGCACCAGAATTGACACCCGCGTACGCGCTTGTTCATTGACCCAAGGATACGTTATAACACTCACTGTAGGACGGATTTCCCGCCGAAGTCACCCGAACAATTCGTAGGCCCAATATTAGAACCACACCCAGCTGGCTTTTCGAACTCTACAAGCCTGAAGTTATCGTAAGTCATGCTGACCGATGTACCTACCCTCAATGACCTATAACGATTCCTGGATCTTCCAGGTCCAAGGCTAACGGCTCAAGTCCCGTAGTAGCGTCAATATCTGCGTATGCTTCCGCCTGGCACGTTGATGCACTATAACTAACAGTTACCATAGAATAAGTTCTCGGGTGGTTCCCTCTAAACGGCCTAGAATCTCAAGCCCGGCACCACTTCCGTCTGTCTCTCTCATCGGAGTAGACGACCCATCGGGCACTACGATGCAATCATCAACGTAAATCAAAATAGCCCATTTATCACTTCAAAGGCTTACTGCAGATTATTCAGCCCCAAGGACACCGGTCCTATTCTCGACCCGAATTCATCGGACACGGAAGAGGACTCTCTGGGTATTGTTAATTCTTGTGGCTCCTCGCATAGCTCTGACGAATTGTCCTTTGGTAGCCGAGACATTTAGCCCGACCCCGTTGCCCAAACTGTCTTTGTCCGCTTCGCCAGGTCGAGGTACGATCATCTACCCAATCTTTGTGCAAGTCGCTAAAGTCCCATATCTAGCCCCATTGGTGTCAGCGTCTTCCCCGAAAGCTAAGGAAGAGCGGCGTCCAGATCTGGATAGCAAGCGACCCGGTCCTCGTGCAACACCCTTCCTTTCATTAAAGCAATGTACGCCGACGGGGTCGGAATTCCACCTATAAATCTTACAATAATTTAGGTCCATCGACGCCGACAAGACCGAAGACTTCGTCAGATCCACTACGGAAGGTCCGCCGCCTCAATCAGGAACACGACAGTCCACACTCTACGCCGTCTGACCCCGTACCGAAAGGCAAAGAGAAGGAGAAAGCCTCGTCATCTACATCCGCAGCAGCTACCGCGAAACAGACGAAGGATTACTCCGCATTCAAGGGACGTGGACGATACGCAAAAGATTCCAAAGAGAAGACGATCAACGAAACTTTTGCCATTGATCCAAAGCACAACGACGGGCTTGACTTCCAGTTTGATGCCGTGGTCCGCAACAAAGATGAGCGGCGAAAACTTCATGCAGGGGATTGCGAGTGCTGTCGCGACGTTTGTATTTGTCTCCCCTCCTCGATCGAGCTCGCTGATAACGATTCCTCTTATAGTATTACGAAGGCGTAGGACCTCTTCCAAAACGTCTTCAACAGCCACTGTGGCGGTCACCCAAGAAGAACGCTACGCCTTCTCCTGAATGCAGGAAGAAGGGGATATCGAGGCATCGGTACAATTGGGCGCGCGGTGGAACGCCGCCAGGATACTGGGATATTGGGTTCCCGGATACGCAGGAAATAAAGAAGATCAACGAGAAGGCGAAGGAGATGCATGAGAGAAAGAGGAGGGAAATTGAAGCAGAGGCTATGCGTGGGGACGGAAGGTATGTGAGAAGGAAGTACTAGAACAGTTCTGACTCGTTTCTCCTGGGTATCGCTACGCATTTGTATAATACCTTGCATTTCATTATTCTGTATTATATCCATTCATTGATACTATTTCTCAGCTGCTTTTGCACTATGTCTGCACCGATAAAGTGGATCGGTAACACAATTCTCCAGCTGTTCATCGCAGAATACTCATCAAAGCGTAGCGTAGAGTAAGTATTCAACCTTGCATTTCACGTAGGCATAAGGCGTGGCAAGCTTATTAGATGCATCCCCCGAATGAAAATAAGGTTTAAATTGCATGGCATTTAAAATCTAAGTCCACAATACTTCGACCGCACTGGAAACGTCTGAACAGCAGTTTACCTGACCATGTCGTTGCAGCAGTTGTATTAAAAAATTAGCAGGGTGGCATGAAACGCACAGCCGTGCAATCTTTCATCTGAATGCAGTGGAGCGAGTTGACACAAAGTCGAGAGAAAAAATTGAAAGTTAGGGAACTTGTCGGAGTTGTGCTTGACGGCCCGGGGTCCGAGAATTTGAGGGAACTTGTTCTTCTTTTTGCTTCCATCACATTACACAGCGTTTCATTCTCTCTCTAATGACTGACGGTGTCTCTCTCCTCTCTTAGAAGACTCACGCATTGATAATGGATAGAGAACAATGTCGAACTGTTGGTATCTCACGAAGGGACTATATTGAGCAGCTTCTGTCAAATGCCGTCAGAGAAGCTGGGAGAAGTGTCTTCCGACGTATGTATTTACTATGATGCTTATACTAACGCCATTTCACAGTATGTTCCGTACAGTATCTTTCATGAAGACGACATAGAAGTTTCGAACGTACTGAGTAGATAAGTGGGTCCTTTCCTGTGGATCTGTCAATTTTGGTGGTGGCTGAGATGAATGGGCTATAGTGTGTATTCTGACTAACCTCTTGTTTATCACGTGTGACACGCCATCAGTAAGACAGCTTCATCCTCGTTGACACTACCTATCGTATTCCAATGACGAACACGCCAGGCAAAGTCTAAGTGGAGGAGACAGAAAAGGACAACCTACAACAGAACATACTTGCCCAGTTTCTGACAATATGAAGTTGTTGTAGAGAATGTGGTCCTTGGTCTATGTCGACAGCGGGGAGTTGGTTTCAAGTATATTTATCCCCACGAGGATAGGAATTCGTACAGGCGCGGCAGGCAAAATCGTCCAAAATATACACTGATACCGGTAACAGTGTACGCCCTTGTCAGTGGGTATTGTACGCTGTATCAATTACCAGGCTAGTCCAATCAATCTTTCCACCAAAAATTGATGACTCCAGATTCGACATCGCTTCCTCTTCAGACAATGGCTCTATCTCCACTCTAAGCCTTACAGGCTCGATCTATCACTTCCATTACTCAAGGTGTTCCTGAGAACATTCAGTCTACGACTAACGGCTCCATCTAGTCCCAAATTCGTTTAAAATTGAAGCTATTTTAGTCTTGTCGTTTACACTTGCTACCTCCATCCATCCTCAATGAATCGTCCTGTACTAACACCAACTGTCAACTCAAGGACTTTTCCGGGGTCGAGGTACGATCAACCATTCAAGTCTTCTGTAAGACGCTAAAATGCGTCCTTAGCCCGCTTTTGGCCTCAACCTTTACGCGTTTCGGGTCTCAGCCTCCATAGCAAGTGACGCGGTCCTCGCTCAGCATTACTTCTCTCAGCCCCAGTAAAGAAATGTGCGCTAACAGGATCGGAATCTTAGCGTCAACAACACTAACGAAAACTAACGCAGAAAGTCCGCAATGTTAAGACTAATGGCGACTTTCGCTCTATGTGATCTACTCCCATAGGAAAAAAAAAATTGTAGGAAAACTGTGTCATACTTTATCTACACCTTAACTAGCTAACGTCAATTCAGACGTATGATTGTTCGACTTTCAAGGGTGGTGGTCGACGGTGCGCAGGGGATTCAAAAGAGAAAAGGATCAACGATGCGCAAAAACAGGTTTGCATTCAGTTCACCCAAAGCAAGGACGAACAACGGAAACGACTTCATGTAGGCAATTGCCAGTGTTGTCGTAACATTCGCTTTTGGCTTCGAAGTGCCTGTGGCGGTCACCGACGAACATTACAGATTCCTCTGCGCGTAAATAAGATTCGACTATGCTAGAACGAAGTCATAGATTTAGTTACCACTATGTGGATGTCGTACGCCATTGTATAATTAGGAACCATTGTATCACTACTCTGCCAGTGCCAGGGGTGCGGAGTACGGATAGGCAAAGTATATCATTACGGGTACGACCATAGAGCGTGCTACGCATCTCCGCGTCAAAATATGCAATTTACTCCATTAGAAGGGTCATATGTACCGGCATTGATGATTATATGGTGTCCTAGGGAAAGTACAACAAATCATCTATTATTCTCCTCCACTCTACCTCTCCGATACAGACACATCATCGGACAGCAAATCGCCCCAGTTAGCAACTCCGTCTCGCATTGGACCATCGCAGATCATGTACTCATTATTAGCCCCACTCAAGAGATTTGTGCATGATGGTTCATGGCTACTACATCAGAAAACGAAGGCAGCGCAGGAAGCGGCCTCGACATATGATAGGAATCTTAATTCAGATGTGACCCATATCATGAACGATACACTTATTGTCATGTATTGGCATTAAGGTCAACTCATCCATAGTTTTGTGTCATATAAGAGTGACTGAAATCCCGGTACCCATCACCAAGTAATTTCCTGGTAAATGGCACAGTCAATCTTGCAAAATCGGCTGACTCGGCACGGGATCCACGGGCCGGTCACGACTGAATCCGCGATAAGACACAAAAATTCAAGCTTACTGGATAGTGCAAGATAAAGGGGAAGTGAGGCCTTGAGGGACTACTATGTGGCATCCTTATTGATAGCATGGAGAAGGTGGAAGAAAATCATCACCACCAGACACCCACATCAACCCCTTAAACCCCCCACTATACATAACCCAGACCACATCCGCAGAAAAGAAGAGACTAGGACAGAAGAAGAAGAGGTGAACCGGCGGCCAGGAGATGGGTCGCCCGTGTGTCTTAGTACGAAGTTTGCTTGTAACACGTTAATCTCCAGAGATAAAAAAAAAGGTGGAAGAAAATGGGCGATGGGAAATCAGACTCAGTTTTAACTCCGGCGGCCGGACTCGAGGCGGCTGTTAGCGACCATCGCTGATTTGTCGCTGATCATGGCACCAATTCGTGCGCACCGCAAGTCGCGAAAAGGATGTAGAACATGCAAGCAACGTAAAGTTAAGGTGTGTATTCACTGTTTACTCTTATACAGCCCACTCAGATGTTGAAGCGAAGTGCGACGAGCAACATCCTATATGTAAGAACTGCACAAAGAGGGGCATAGAGTGCGTTTGGAACGATGTCAATATCTTACGATATGATTCAGTGTCAGAGACGCCTACCCATGTTGTATCAAGCTCACCAGGAAATCCCCTTTCCACTGCACCGACCCTGACTAGTGCAGGTCCATTCGACGTGCTGACTCTCGAACTAATCCACCACTTTGCTATCGCTACTTCTCACACGCTCTGCTTTGATCCTGTTGCGGACTATGCATGGAAAATTGTCGTTCCAAAACTCGCTTTCGCTCCTGAAAACCGATTCCTCCTCCACGCTATTCTAGCGCTGTCTGCACTCCATGTTTACTATACGGATCCCACGGCTGGTCGGTACGCTGCGGCAGCGAGCACCTACCACTGGCAGGCCAAAGCGGGATTACGCAAGGCGCAAATTGACGGGAACGAGGATGCTGGCGCTGTCTTTGCCACCTTGGCTCTTCTCGCGAAGTATCAGTTTGCAACAACATCCATAGTCTCCTTATCCGCGAGCGACTGGAATGTTACGATCCATGACATCACCTCCAAGGTTGTCAAACTATGGCCGCAGCTTCGAGGAAGTGTTCTGCGACCGGTGTTGGACGCAATGGCACCGGTGGTTGTATCTACACCGCAAGAAGAACCGTTTTCATCATCCTTATCGACACTTCTGAGCGCAGCATACTCTTTGCCAGATATTGACGAACTACATGATTCGTCGGTTCATGCTGCATATCAGGAATCAATACGTATCCTCGAACTGTCATGGAGAGTCTCATATCAGAGTTGGTCCGCAGTGGGTTGGTGGTGGGCAATGGCACCTAGGAGGTTCTTCCACCTGTTGGCAGAAGGGAAACCGCGTGCACTCATTATCTTGGCGCATTACTGTGTTATGATGAAACGCGTGGTGCAGGATGGCCCGTGGTGGGCGAAAAAACAGTGGGGGATTGAGGCAGTAAGGATTCTCTCTGGGCTTGACGCAAGATGGGCCCCGTCCCTAGGATGGCTGTCAAGCCAATTGGATGAGGATCAGGCACTTGCATTCGCGGATAACGATTTCATGATTTGGTTGAGCGAGGCGGCATCATTACTCAATGCTCCATGACTTTGGTACTCCGTTCATATCCGGAGTTAAGCGGTATCGTCGCCAGTCAGAGTCGCGGTGCATCGTGAACCAGACATGGAGCAGTGACATCGAGTCATTGATATAATTGAGCTGAGTGGATGTCACCAGAATATCGAGACATCGAGTTCCGGTACAAGAAACGAAGTATCAAACAGAGAGGGTAATGGACAGGGATGGTCATGGGAAGTGGATGGAGATCAAGACTGGAGTATGTGCGGGGATGGAAGGAGATCAGATATCAACACGCAATTACCCAATAACAAGCATTACGTACCTAAAGCCCGTGGACCACTCTTTACTTGCTACTGGTATGAATTGTCATTACAAGATAGACATGAAAATACGGCCTCGGATGCGATGCTAGAAACCAAAATAGATTAAAAACCTAAACCTAACTCACCCTTGATGGCTCAGCGCTCAATGCTCCAACTTATCAGCTTAAGCTCGGTTCGTGAGGTCATGCAAGTCACTGCATTTTCATGCTCTTCTCAGGCTGCTGCGTACGGACGAAGCTTCCCTTGTTCATCAAGGGAACTGTAAATTATCTCCTTGGAGTCTCAGGTGGCCCATTTACTAAGATCAATGTTTTCTGCACGTTCGCCGAGCTGATATATGCGATATCAGACTCCGCTCGAGAAGCATCTTGGCTTAACGATAACATAAATGTCTCCACTGCGTCAAACCCGGTTCATCTCAACTCTATTGGCGGCAACGGCTTCGAAAAAGTTCAATCAAGAAAGTAAGAAACAGAAGCCCTTGCAGACCAAACCCCAAAAATTCAGATTTATTAATAAGGATATGATTACTAAACGGCCCCTCCGCAGTTCAGTGATCAAAGCTCTGATCGATGCGTCATAATTCGTGATCGTTTTTTTTCCTTTCTTATTTTCCAACCACCATTTTCACTGCTATGAAGCACACCAGAACACTTTCTAATCCTTTCACACCTGTTCGTAAACTATTTTTCAAACTAGATCTAATCAGATCCTCTTCTGTGGCTCTCGAAGAAAATCACAATGGCGATAATGTCCCGGTCGTCGACACGCAGCCCGCTCAAAGCGACATTAGCCATCGACACTCTTTGTTAACTCCGTCAAGTATTGCTTTACAGAACGAAGACACCTGTGAAGATGCTGTAGTGATCACTAAGCTTGACACCATTCCCTTTTGCTGTCACGAAGACCTTCTCACCATGTCGCGTTCCCAGTTAGTTCAGGTTGCTATCACTCTCAATGCCAGACTTCCCGCCATGCTTCGTATTGACACAAGCCTCAATCGCTCCGACCGTTTCATCCGCAACAATATCGAAGTCATCGTCGGTCTACGCCAAGATGCTCCCCCTGCTCCGAAGGCTGTCAGAATGCGGTCGGGAGAATTATGGACAGGATATGACGGTGGGATATCGGGAATCTGTAGTCCACCTACCAGCCCTTTGGCTCGCCTCTCTGCGCTGGGAACGCCCAGGCTCACGAGACTGGAAGAAGAAGACGAGGGGGAAAAGGACAGGCCGTCGAAGAGACGCAGGGTAACATGTGGGCCCACAACACCAACCCCACTTCCTCGTGCTCTGCGTCGCTATTCACAGCATGGCTTGCAAGCGTCACCGACGCCTAATCGTGTTCTTCAATCACAGAGCCAGAAGCTTCGGGAAAGGATGGATAACATGCAGATCGATACCCGTTTTGTCACGGTTACAAGACCAAGATACGGCAAGCAGCACATTACAAGACTGTCGACTCCGACGAAATTCCAACGGGAGACCATTTCCGCCATGACCCCAATTTCTCACATCAAGCCTACTACTTTGGGTAAGAAATTTGGTAGAATCGAAAACGGAAGCCTAGATACAGACCAAATCCAGCGATTGAATACTCTTGGGGATGACGAAGATTTGGATTCGGATGTGGTCATGGAGTCATAAGCAGTGCACAGTATATGATTTCTGTTACTTCGTTTCTAATTGTTATCGATTTCCGCATTGATCTTCACCCCACATCAATGTTACTCTGGCCTAGGCTTCACTTGCAATATGACGTTAGAAGATCATTTCTAAAGGCAGAGAGACTCTCTTGGCAGCGGCATTCCCAAAACTGTTCCGTACCGAAGACGCCGGAGCTGCGCACACCTCCGAACCGCGAGCCATTATATTTAAATGATAATTGAAATACAATGAGAAGCCAGTCGTCTATAGCTAGGTGTACAATCTATCAAAGAAGCTCAATGATTAAGCATAGCCAAAAGACTCCACATGCAGGGTTACACTTGCGCCGCCCCTCAAAACAGTAGCTGCATTGCGCAGCGGGAACTGAAGAGCCGATCTGCATGATTGGGCAACGGCCCTCGAGCCACACACTAGATTTATTTTTAGTATTAAGTAGCAGGGATAGAGAATGTAAACGCACCCGTAACAGACATACGACCGCCTCTGGTCGCCTCTGCTTGTTCGGGTAGCAGTTGGGCAATATCTGGACGGCCCTGATATACATTCACTGAGTCAAAACCAAGGAACGGTGGTGGTCCATTACGAGACGTAGTGAGGGAGGAAGAGGTGGAGTTTTTATCGGAATTGACAGACGTAGTGTCCCATTGAACAGCCTGGGTATTACCACCAGTGACGTAGATGCGTACTTCCACATGCAACGATGGTGGTACCCGAAGTAACGCGTCAGAAATCGCATTTGATATCCAACACACATGGGCTGAACGAAAATAAGCACCAGGGATGGTTAGAAGCCGACATCAGAGAAGCTCAAAGGAACATACTCGTATCTCTGATGGCCCAGATAAACACCACTTTGGTACATATGCTCTTCCCATCGCGGACGCGCCTAACAGAAGGATTAGTTAGATATTAATAAGTGGTTACGTGACTTACTCTATGGTATCCAGTAGCAACGGAAGTGTGTATGACACTCCAGTACCGCCTAAAATCCAGCAGTGAGCAAGTAGACATACACATCCGAATGGAATACACCTACCAGCCACAAAAACTGAGGTATTGAATGAGCTGAGATCCGGTGATGGTCCATATGGGCCATCTACAAAGACTTTTACGGTTCCTTTGTCTGTTCCGATAGTAGCCAGTCGATGTGTAAAGCCCTCCCTAACGTTCACCAGGAACACTAGCTCCTTCCAGTATTTCTCTCCTCCAGGGGTGAAAGATTTGGATGACGATTTTGCAAGCGCGGAACTAGTAGCCTTCTCAACATCGGCGGATTTTTCAGTGGGGTCGCGGCTGGAATCGTAGCTGGCGATGGTGAAAGGATGAGCTTCGAAGGGCAAGCGAGAAACTCCTGGCGTGATGAGGTAAGCGGTTTGACCTGGACGCCAGTGGAAGTGAGGAGGACGCTTGAGAGTCAAGCGAACAAAGTGCTCAGACAAGCGCTCCACAGTAGCATCGAAGGTACCGTGTCCAGTCTTGAACCCAAAGTAGGAATGGTTAAAAACGACCACGCGTAACAAGCGAATAGCGCGATCAAGACCCCAGATAACGAAAGAAGGCCATACGTAGGTGTCGAATCTACGAGGGGGATGAATAACACTAGTCAACAATGCCAGGAGTAGAGAACGTACCCTTCGAAATTCTTGGCGTGGTAGTAACCTCCAATGAGGAAGATCCTAAGTAGGGAAATGTTAGTATGAAAGATATGCCCAGAGGGAGACAGGAACCTACAAGACCATGATGAAATGGGCATAAAAGAAAAACTCATATGCTCCTGCCCTGACCGGTCGCAGAGACACCAAAATCAAGAGAGAGAAGGCAGAGATGGCCAACAATGCCATTCTAACCCAAAGAAGGTCATACTTGCCCTCCACACTAAAATATAATCAGTTCTACACTATCTGAAGGGTTCATGAGGATGGCTGACCGTTGAAACTGCATGTAAACTTTGTGTCAGCAACCTGCCGCCAAATTAAGTGTACAAGAGCCACCGACCTTGTAACCCCCATGAATCCAAAGCATTATAAAACAGACCCTAGCTGTCATACGATGAATATAGTTGAGCTACAATATATATTGAATGTCAATATCCGTGAAGGAGGCAGTGGTACGGACCTTGTCATAACTGACACCCGTAATTACTGCGTTGGGAAGTAAGCAATATATTCAGGCGAACGATCGTCGGAACGGATATACGTACATGATACAATATTATTTTTCGTTCCAAGCGCAGTCACAAGCGGCAACTGAGATGTAGCAAGACTCCCGGCGCGGCCGGCGAGGTAGGTGGCACTGAACTTCACTCCAGCTACGGAAGTGCCTATTGAGAGAAGACATCAAAGGTAAGTCAACAGTCCATGAAAGATAAAGGGAAAGGATAGATTCTTACTATTTATGAACTCCCAAGTAAAAAGCGCAACGATGTAAGCGCAAGTCAGAAAAAGCTCTGCCAAGTTCAACGTGTATGACCCAATGCCGATGTCGAGACGATACGAAAGGACACGCCAGTAGTTGATCAAGGCTAGCGGCAACCTGCCAAGCTGGATCCTATTGCTCTCCGTCACGACCGGTGTGTTCTTGGAACGAGCTTGGACTTTTCCAACGACGAAGGATATGAATTGGCAAACGGCAACGAAACCAATGAAAGACGACACCAGCCACCACAGTTGGTGAGGGTACTCTTCAGCGTAGTAGGCTCGCCATTGGTTGTCTACTGATCCGGTGGAGGTCGTGGCCAAAGTAGTAGAGACAACGTCCATGGTAGAGGAACGGAGGAAGGATGGCACTCTTGGAAAGACCCGACGAAAAGCTTTCGTATTTAAACATTTGGCTTATCGCTGACCTAAACTCTTGGAAGCGACACCACAACGCACGAGGTAAGCCAAAGAATTGAATCCGGCCAGACGGACTTCCAGATTTGTAGTTACCAAGGTCAAACCAGAAAGGAACCTAGATGTGGAAAAGACATGTCCCCCTTCCATGTAGCAGAAATAGCCAAAGAGACACTTTTTTTCGCATGCTCTCGGTGAAGCACCGGGACGCACACGATGTATACCTCGCAAGCAGACCAGATCTGGAAAGGTGCCTCAGGTTCGGAAGGAGATCAAAAATTGAAAGACAAATCACGGACCTGCACAAGTTCATACTACCGAGTCTATAGAAGCATATGGGAGAAGAACAAGCGAGTTTTCGACCAACATGGATCGATCGGAGTGATGGTATCTAATTACTCGGGTGTGGCCCTATTCGCAATACCAATTAAACGCCGCATATCCTTTTTGAGTGTTTTTGTACTCACAATGTACTAGTTGCGATAGTTCCAGCCACACAGCGCAAGTGAGGTCTGGTAGCTGATACATGTGGCAAATGTCGCTTCTGCGAGGCCTATCGTGATTAATTCCCGTAGAATGAGAGCAGAGAAACACTACACAATAGTACAGGGTGTTTGCGTCATTTTCGTCAATGTGGAAACCGGACCGCCTTTGTAAAACATAGAATGAGTATGGACGGAAAAAAGTCGATGGTGATCATCGTAAATAGCTAGTCAGGAACACTGATTGTTACGAATGCTCGGGGAAATCTCTACACGAGTACTCCGTATTTGACGCGTAGTGGAATCTTGGGATTGACCTACGGCTACAATAGTTCTGGGGCGACTCGGCACCGACGGAGACTGAAACACAAGGTAACGCGACAGGACTGACGCGCGGTGAGGGTCGGCTTCTATACCATTTAAATGTTCAGCGCACCTACCCGTTATCCTTGCGTGCTTTCATTCGCCGATCGGAAATTTCTTGCGCACGCGGTTGTTCAGCGGGTGTTCGTCGGTGTCAGGGGACGAAAATTGTATATTGCCACCGCCAGCGCAGCGCACCAGAAATGACTTCAAATTGTTAACCTGAAGGGAGAGGTATGTGTTTCTGACACGGCCTACCGGAGATGTTCAGTCCGTAGATAGTGAACGGGAGGATCCACACGCCTCAGCCTGTCACCATCAAATGACGATATTTGGGCCATGCGTAGACGTGATAAGGAAACCCTCGCCAGCGGGTCACTCACATTCAGCTGAAATGTCGGGAGCACATGGATGGGTGAGATGTTTTCCTTATCTTATCAGATGAAGTTCATCAGTAAGGGGTCTGCGGGATTAGCATCGTGCAGCTAACCTTTTCAATTTGTCTCGACATTGACAACAGTAGACATGGCATCAATATGAGGACCGATTCCTCGCATTATGAGCTGCGTGGCGGACTCATCAAATGGGCGTGTCGGTATAATGCCCAATTAGAGGATCAGCGTTCTATCGGAGCGCGGTAGGTACGTTGAGACATTTTCCCGTCGTACTCTGTCGGCGGCCGCCAAATCTTTCGTCAGCAAATAGATCGCAGATTGCACTGCTTGGCGAGAAGAGTGAATCTATGGGCAACTATGGAGTATGAAATTATGTCAGTGATGTTATTTTTGTGAAAGGAAGGAGTACGGACAAAGGTAGGTGCTGCGCATTGACAGGTTTCGCGCGCGAATAGTGTTGTCTTGCCAATTGGCTTCTTGAGTCAATTGGAGAATCAGGCTGCTGCCAAGGGTAAAAAACATAGGTCCCTATCCGCTGCCAACAGGGATACCTTACAAAATCTTACAAATGTCTTCATATGAGTGTCCCTGGCGACATGTCTGCTTCATTTTCGGTGGTTCCTTTGCGCAGTCAAGGGAAGACGGAAAGAATGCATTTTCTTAGCGACAAACACGTACTCAAGGTACCTGCATACGTATCGATCGTTATCTGCAAGGCTAACAATGATCAATCTCGACCTCGACGGATAGAGTAGACATTCACCTTACCCAGACTGCTGGTCAGAAATGCTATTTTGGGTGTTAGCCAGACCATATTCGAGAAGGGGCGCTGGGTTATCTGTCTAAGAATGCCTCCAAGTAACTTGAACCCTGTGGGAAATTATCATTGTTATGACATTTTGTGGAAAGGTGCCGACGGGTGAAGTGTGTATGTATAACGCATGAAATAAAGAAACCGGGGTCGGGCCTGGACAACGTCATTGGCCGAGCGTGTTCCAATAATACCGCACGCGAAGGATGATAAATGGAAGTTGAAAATGTCAGAAGGTACTGCATTCGAGGACTCGGGTAGGTGCAAAGACAGATGACTGCACTGGTGGGTCGACGCACCGTAGACTGTCCCAATCATCTCGGTAATTTGCGGATCTCGGCACAGCTTGTGGGTGTTGGTGGGCGCCAAGGCCTCGGCGTCAAACAGAGGACCGTACACAAGATCTGCACCGTTCGTTAAATTCCGAATTCACCTATTGATGGCACATTACAAGGAGACAGGAACTTGCGATAGTCGGAGCCGCTTACGGTTACGAAAACCTGTTTCTGTGTTGCGTTTGCCGTTGCTGGCTTGGCTGCTAAGGGATTACCCTCACCAATCAAAGGTATCCAATCTCCAGCACGTTGAAGGAGAAAGACCATCTATGAGTGATAGGATGAGGCTACACGCACATCAACCCATATACATCGTGACGCTCTGTGAACTTGAAAATTGTTGGTTGATAAGAGAGCCAGAAGCAAGCAGAGTAGCGCAAGCGAACTACAGTAAGTATACAGACCCTTGTCTGTTTACCGTCCTATGAGAGTATGTCCAGAAACGAAGCTAGTGAAGATTCGAAAACTTACAAGTCACAGGCAGCCATGCCACAGACGATACCGCCTTTTGTGAGGTTTTGTGAGGATTACTTTTGACGATGAGGAGAGCTAGAGGCAAAGAAATTACCGCAAACAAGGTGCAGTATACAGTCCTTTGTCTGTGTAATGTCCTGCGAAAAGATGTCCGGAAGTGAAGCTAGTGACGGTTCTAAAAACTCACAAGCCACCAACTGCCACGCGGGATACGACAACGCCTTGCGTGACGCCATGTGAAGCACTGTTGATCAGATGAGGAGAGCTGGAAACAAGTAGAGTAGCGCAAACGAACTACACTGTACAGACCTTCGTCTGTACGATCCTGTAAGAACATGTCCAGAAGTGAAGTTAGTAAAGGTTCGAATAGCTTACGAGTCATCAGCTGCCATGCGGGAGATGACATCGCCTTGTTGATGTTAATGCTATGAAAAACTGAAGGAGAAGATCAGAACAAGCCCCAAACGATAATCTTCGATGAACACAAGATGAATAATCCCTTCAGCTAAGAAGACTAACTTTTGACAGCCACTAACATAGGCGGATGCAATCCGAACAAGGCCAACCTGACCGGAATAAACTGGTCGACGGTCTTGGTACTAATTGACGGACGGCCTATCCTGGTCATTCACAAGGTCAGAAGCCGAGATCTAATTGAAGGACAGACAAGGGTTTTCGCATCACCCTTCACCACACATGGATATATTATCATCCCGCAGGGCCTTGGAGCTTGCAAATGTACATTGAGTCAAAGGAGAAGGACACGTCGCTTGCCAGTCCCACACAATGATAGATAGATACAGCGTACACAAGCACATTCCTGCAAAAGATTATATTGAGCGTACTTAGACAGAGCAATTTGGATCGATCTCAGCTTGGTCCTGCGAATAAGGATGTATGCACGCTGGTCTTGGTGGTTGCTGGTTAAGCTGAAAGAGGTCACGGTTACAGTCACGAAGCCGGCCCAACCGGCCCGCTTGCTGACCAGCCGACCCACTTTTCTTCCGATCAACCTTAAACCTTGCCACTCTGCTAGAAATTATGCCCCACTCTGAGGCAACATCTTGATCAAGTGGCAAATCCGTGGCTTCTATCTGTCGTTGATTGCCGACATGTATAATGCAGAAAGGGTTGTAGCGGAAGGATTGGTGCATTAATGCACCATTTTTAACTTTGCTACGAGAAAGCTTCAGCTTTCTGCGGTATCACAGAAACAACGATGGTAACTCAAAATACACTGTCCAACAACGTCAGGATGTAAAGACTGACTTTTGTGTTTGTCCAGGGACATGAGTCAGCGGACGAGTTATTATTGCCTCCGCAGTCAGCCCCACCGGCGCTTGCTAAATCTTGACCCTGATAATCCAAGGACTTCTATCAGCGCGTACCGCGTAGAAAAGGTTTAATATCCCAACTTCGGATAAGATCTAATACGTACCGCTGGTTGTGTGGCTGCATCTGTCCTGAGATGAATTCGCAACACATTCAACTTGAATGCTCTTCACCGCTTCTGTCCTTCCTCCGAATGATATGCTTCGACGGCTTGGCTTCACTGCGATCATAGCGCGGGTCAGAGGGTCGTTAATTCATACACGTATTGCGCTGATGATAGAAAACGGTAGTACATTTACGAGACTTCTCTTCTAATGATACACGTTCAAAGTTTGGAGAGAACGGCATCAGCGCCAGAAACAGTGACTCCCTTAGCGGGCTCGAGCTATACAGATAAGATAACGTCAGTGAGCATGACTGGCGACACATGTCATATCGTACCTCTACATATTTGATCACCAGATCGTCGATGATCATAGCGTACCGGGCAGTACGCGTACCAAATCCGACCGCGGAGAGATCCACAGAAAGTCCCATACTCTCGGACCACTTGGCATTTGTATCAGAAAGCATGAGCAACTGTATACACTCTCGAATCAGACTGCCGGAAACGCGGGGAAGCAGCCTGAGCTATACCTTGTCTTGGACACCTTCGAATCTTCCCCATCCGCTCAGAACGAAAGCGTCATTGGCGGAGACGACGGCGATAGCATCAACGCCTTTCGCCTTGAACTCGTCGTACTTCTCGATGTACGGGGGGAGGTGATTCGCATGGCAGGTAGGCTTCGTCAGCGTGTCAGAAATATACATAAATCGGAAGCAAATAACATACAGTGAACGCTCCTGGCACGGAGAAAAGCACGATCTTCTTGCCCTTCCAGGAGTTGGTGTTAAGCTTCGTGGCTATGGTGTATCCCCATGTTTCAATTATCAGGAATTTGAAGTGGCCTCTGCTGCGACTTACGAACACCGCAGGCAAGCTGACATTTGATCAACGAGTGATCTTCACATCACTGGTATCGACGCGACATACCTTGGCTTCCAGCTCCGGGCTATACGCAATGTAGGTGAAAGTCGTTTCAGGTATCGTATCGCCGACCTTGATCGTGGGGGCCATGGTTGTCTAGGTAAGTATGAGAGAAAAGAGAGTCGGTAGCTACTACTTAAGTTAGCCGGTATATCGGCTATTACCGACCATGTGAGGCTTGACTAATCAATCTTACAGAAATCAATAATATCATCGATGCCATTTGCTCTCGTTGCCCTGGATGCAGTGAATAAGGGCAAGTGTTCGCCGTTGACGAGGGACCTTGCTGGGGGACGTGAGAACGCCCAGTCTCGGCAAACACGGCCATCAAGTCGTGATAAGATAATTTTGGGTGTTCGGGTAACAAAGCTTGGATAAGCGGCCTCAGGCTTGCTCTTTCATACCATCCTTCTCATCCAAGTGTTTCAAGTTTTCGTTCTCAAGTTCAAGTGGAGCAAACCGCTTTCCGCTCGGAAAATCCGCAGACTCTTCAGTCATCGTGACTCTTTTCAAGTTATTGACAGCGGCGCAATTTTGAGCCTCAGTGGTGATGCGCTGCCAACGGGTTCGCTCGAAGGGCCGTCCTCGTCATTTACGACGCGTCAAAAAGCCTTAATTCTTCATGTCTTCCCTGAAACCCGTTTTGGTGCGCGTCTTGGCCGCATAATTACTTGCATGGAGGCTTCTCCTGAGGTTCGCGTGGATCGAAGAACGATGGACATTGTCTGCGGGCGCTGCATCCCAGTCCAACAGCATGCGTAGAGCTGCCAAACTAGACGTCAGCACGCAAATCATGTATATTCAGACATTCAACAAGCGCTTAGAAGCTGTCGTCGTGTCGCTGAAAGACATCCTTCGAGCGACATTCATAACGACCTTCACTGCGACTTGGTGCTTTGGAATTTTTTTTGGCAGCCAGAACAGTTGCCATCACGGAACGGCCGCGTTTGGGACTTGCTACTCCTTCATCGGTGGTGCCATCACGCCCTCGGCAATACGTGGCAACCTCCCCCAAGGGATTCCTCCGTCGCGTTTCATCCTTCTACTTTGGGCAGCACCCATTTCTCTCGCTGCGCTGTGAGCCCTAGGCTTCCGGTGCATGTTCCGCCCCTCAAGGGCCTTACAAACAGTCTCTTCGTTCGACCTTCCCATCCGAAACCCTCCGTTCAATGACTCTCCGCTTGGTCAGCTACGAGCGCATAGTTCTTCCAATCAAGGGGGTTGACATCTCGCCAACGTTGACAAGGTGCTCTCATTACTCTCAGGTATTCTCTGTTCCCCGATTCGACAGATCAATCTTCGATCATCTGTTGCCTTACAGTATCTACCCTTTAGCTTTACATCACTGGCGAATTGATGTGCTCCTGGCACATAAGAGGCGACCAGGTTCATCATCACTCTCCCCACCTCCACCATCGGCCACCGCTGTTGTGCAGGTTCGACGACGATGTGAGCACCTCTGTCTGCCCTTTTCGATATCTCACTCATTTCACCTCACCCAGGTCTTTCTGCTTACCGACAGTGCGGATTATTGTCACCTCCAACGCTGAGCGGTATCAGGTGGTCGAAATAACGGGTGCCACCAACGGCTCGTCCATACGAGAACGTATTCTGTCCAAGGTTGTTTTCGCCATGGAAGGCTCCCCTTTGAGAATATTGACGCGTCCCTTCTCCCTCAGCTGTGCATTCCGGATGATCGATATTCGCGGTTTCGTGTCTATCAAGCCCAAGTAGGGACCTACGCCATTGGGAGCGCGCTGTCAGACGCGATGCTGTTTGAAATATGCCTCCAGCAGGGCGACCCGTCAGGGTCGCTGACGTTCTTCGTGTCTACGGCGCCAGATCGACCGCCTAAAACCATGGAGCCGGATTATTCAGACACTTACCTATACTCTCAATCGTGAGTTTTTTTTTTTCATCCCTCGCCTCCTAAGGCTAACGGAGAACTGAAGCCGCGGTCGTCGTCGGGTATGGACGTACAACTGTCATCGTGTGATGCTGTACTGATATTTTGCAGGGTTGAGCTCGAGTCAAATTCAGATGACCGGTTGGGACGTTTCTCTCGTTACTGTATATTACTGCGCGTGTACGATACATAGGTCGGTAGGACCCGCAAAGCTGTACCACTAGCTCAATTCCACCCATGCATCCTATCGGAACACGGCTCATAGTATGCTTTCAGACTTCTCTCCGCTTCTGATTGGGAGGCGCGGATCTCGCTGTCTTCGAAACGCTGTCTCCTCCCAGACCTGAAGGGCAAATACCCGTGCCATTGTTCCGTGCATCAATGTACAAAGATGCTTCCAAATCGATCCTTCTCTGCAGGGTTGTACACTATTTGAACTTGAAACCCGAAAATCGTGCTTCTTTCGCGGGAAGGACTGTCCTTGCACGGCCATAGTTCATCAACATGAGGGTGGAGTGATTCACTTTCGGTGTTCGTACCCATCCCGAAGACTCTTCGTGGGCTCATGAATGCTATGTATAGTGCTGATAGTTCCCTGGAGCTCGGCAAATGGGGTGGTGGGGAGCGGAAGCGGAAGCGGAGTCGAGTTGTTGCGAATGCAGTGCCAGTGGGAAGATATCTTTGATCTACGGATAGAATGGTGGAACACTATTCAGTAAAATGACATATGGGCCATGAACTGGATTTATCATCCTCGAGTCGATGGGTGGGTGAACAGGGCATCACCAGGACAGCGTGTCCCAGGGGCATAAGTTCTTTGAGATGATCAACTCTCGGGAAGCCACCATCAGCAGAGGACGAGGCATGAACGCACGGCTAGCTCGTGTATCATAGAAATCCATCATCAATCCGACATAATATCGGAGCTTTGCAATGGCCAGATGGGCGATTACGCCTCGTTGTATCAACACAAATTGACGATCTTTAAGGTCGGGTTTATTTTGGGAACGGTCTCGATCGATCACTGACACCCTCGGTAACGCACAATTATCATCAGCGACAGGTGCACTCATTTTCCACACACACCTCTTGCCCTGTTCTTCCACTGATGCTGATCTGCACGTGTACATTAGGCTTTCTGAGTGAAGTTTGAGGGTTCAAGTTAGATCACCATGCACTAACGCAGGTTCATAGGAACTTTTGAGGAAGCGCTTGCCAAAAACTACAGCAGTTTCGACCGCACAAAGTGCCATCGCGGGTCAAATGGGCATAGTTGGTGAACGGTGGCCCGTGGAAGTGAGATGATTCGAGAGACGTTGGATTTACTAATTGTGACAACCAAGCTTCGGGTCGGCAAGTTATCTCCCCGGGAGGTTTGCTACCATTAGCTGGATCAAATGGTGATTAAGTCTTCCGAGTCGACTACCCGCATCGCCGCTACCCCAGCGCACTGGACTCTGTCGGACACTTGTACTACCGTCCGTCCTGCACCCACTTGTCGAACGGGTAATCAATCAGAAAGTCTTTTCCTTGGTTATTGACTTACTTTTGATATCACACGCTATCGTTCTGAGAGGAGACAACTTCTTTACTCTACGTCGACAGCAGAAAGATGAATGTAGAGAACATTCTACATATATTAGTATAATGGTCCAGAGCCATGTGCTATTTCATCCTGCAGACACAATATCCACCGCGAAGGATCAACATTGTTTCTGGTGGCAAAAACTCAGTCCGTAGAAGTAGGATGATTTATGAAAGGCCGGATTTATTAATTGTAACACCAAGCTTCGGGTAGAAAAAATTGATGATCTTTAAGGTCGGGTTCATTTTGGGAACTATGGCCCTTGATCGATCGCTGACACCCTCGGTAACGCAGAATTTTCATCAGCTGCGGGTGTGCTTCTCTTGCCTAGTTCCTCCAATGATGCTGATCTGCACGTGCGAAGTCGAGGGTTGAAGTTAGATCACTATAGTAGCACTTGGTAGTTTAGTGGAAACCGCCGAGAAAATGCGAGTCCGAGGCCGAAACCACAGCAGGTCAACCGGGACATAGTGGTCCGTGGAAGCGAGATGATTCGAGAAAGGTTGGATTTACTGATTGTGACAACCAAGCCTCGGGTCAGCAAGTTACTCCCCGGGGTGTTTGCCAGTAGCTTATTAAATCAAATGGTGATTCTATCGTCCACCGTCCCCACCGTCGTCACCCCCAAACGGTCGATTCTGTCACAGGTTTACACTACCGTCCTGCACGAACTTGGTGGATCAATCAGAATATATCTTTCCTTTGGTTGTGAATTTACTGATTGCGACAACCAAGCCTCGGGTCGGCAAGTCACCTCCCCAGGGAGTTCGTCAATAGCTTAGTAAATCAAATCGTGATTCAGCTTTCGACCGTCCCCGCCCGCGGCAAACTCCAAATACTGCATTCTGTCGCACACCGCCCGTGGTGCATCCACTTTTGAATAGATGATCAATCAGAATATATCTTTCCCTTGGGTTACCGATTCAGTTTCAATGGCACGCGCCATCATTCTAAGAGGAGATTACCTTTTTGCTCTTCTAGGATAGTAGAATGCCTTGGAGAACGGAGGGTTTACGTTTGCCGCGACAATGAATGCAGAAAAATGATAGTCCAGCCTCGTGTTAATTGACCCTGCAAGCACAGGCAGGATAAACGCTATGTTTGGTGACAAAAACTGAGGCAATATTGATATGCACCCAGCTATGTACATGTACCTGTGAAAGTCTGCTTATAGCCCTGAGGGTCCGAGCAGAAAATATTAAATATTTCTGATCTCGCTCAATTATAGTTACCAACAATAGCTCACGATGTATACTGGCCAGCCTATGAAGAGGCATCGAGCAGCGAGGCCACCTCATAAAACCAAACCATAGAATCACTCTCCACAAAGACAAGCGGCTGGTCCTCCTCCAACTGGCTGGCTGAGCGCCGGCGCCGAAAAAGGTTTTCGAATGTGGACATCAAACAGGGTTACCTCGCCTCTCGTCACTCCATTTGAATGGACCCTTGTACATAGCATTCACCGAAATCACCATCCCATCGACGCATGTTCATTGTATTTGCTGCTATGCTGTGGTCTTTGAGCCGTAGTAAGGACAAAAGAGTGCGGCGGCGATCATCACCGTCGTAACAGAAATTGAATTAGACTCCGCTCGACTCCGGCAGGAGCAGTCACGACTTGGTCTGCCGCCTATTCACACGCACCACAAATCACGAAAAGGATGCCAGACGTGTAAGTGGCGTAAAGTCACTACCGCCCGTGCTGTACTCACTTTTGAATGGGAGATCGATCAGAATATATCTTTTCCTTGCAGGCAGAGTTGAAACACAGACTCTGTGTACGTTTCTGTTGGGAAAAATCCATTGCACCCCGTTTACTTTTGATGACTCTTACACGCGTTCTAACAGCACTGGCACTTGTTGTTAAGTTCCCCGAAATTGGATTGACTTGATGAATGGTCTAGGAGCGTTGGTAGTAGCGAGGTCGGAAGAAGTTCGAGTTGTGTTTTCTAGTACGTCTGATCCAGTGACGTTCACAATGTCTAGCGAGCTGAGTATGTTTGTGTCAGCGGAAATGAAAGCAGTTAAGTTTTGTGAGGGATAGAATTTAAGTATTTCATCATTTCCTTTTGCGTTTATGCGTACATGCCGTTTTCGGCTCTTTCTCATCCTGACCTCTACTTTCTTGTGTCTTCGACCGAGCTGTACTGTGGCAATATACACCCGAATTGTTATCATCTCTGGGTCGGAGAGTCATTGCATGGTTGGTTCTCTACATCTTTGAGTATCTCGAATTCGTACCGTTGTCAACTCACATTTTTAGCCTTTTTTCGTGCTCGCTAGCACTGCATTTATCTATATGATGCTTTATCGACACACTACACGACTTTATTGGAGCCTCAACCAACTCGAGCCATCATGGCTGCTTCGACGCTCCCATCTCTGCATAAAACACTCTTTTGACATGACGACGCTTGTTCGACGTTTGAATGCAAGTGCTACTCAACCAGCAGCTCCATCGACTTTGGCTCCCAGTTTCCATGGATACTAGGTCTGTTTCTTGCCATGCTACATCATCTGTGGGATGCTGTGCTGCTACCACCACCATCATCCACTTGGTTTGCTTGTCAACTGCACCATTTGAGGTCCTACGCTGCGTTCCCGTTGCCCTTATCTGGGCCGTCACAACACATCAGATGAGGAGATAACAGAGGAGTTGGCTTGACGTCGTCAGAGAGAGGTTCTAGATAAGTCTTCTCACCATTCTTCTGCACCTGTACGCTGTCGAAGCAATCTAGGTCATTGTGGCTCGCTCTCTCCTTCCAAGGCCCGGCTTGCAGCAGCTTCAAGGTATGCTGGTTCATGACGGATGCACACCTCCTTACTGTGCGGCGTGCATGGGCACTAGTTCTGTTGCACTGCGAAAGGACTTGTTTCTCTCCACCTCCGTCTCCACTGCCTTAATTGGCTCACATATCATTCGCTCGGCCAGATATTCTATCACAAGATGTGACACATATGTGGCTGCTGCCTTCTTTCTCGCCTCCAGATGACAAGAAATTCTTACCGTGATCATCAGGAGACTATCAAATCAATGTTGTTAGGTCTTGCATGTATTACACGGAACATCCATCTTACCTACCCCTCACTACATACTGGTACTTCTGCCGCTCGTAGGACATTCAACGCTGTAAATATCCCTCGGGCCTCGGGATCATTCCAGTAGCACTTTGAATAGAATGGGTTCTTCTTCGTCTGTTCGAGTTTAGTGTGATAGCAAAATGAAACCAGAGAATTGTTCTCATAGTTCAAGCAAGTTTGCGAATGACCGTAAGGCTGCCATCGGAGCCCCAAGTCTTCCTTGACTGCCGAATGCGTCTGATGCCTCATTTTCTCATTGTTGCGAGGCCAACTCTTTCTGTCCAGTTATTCCCATTGAGGTCATTGATTCCTTTTTGATAACGCGCGTCATCATTCTAACAGCCTGATAGTAGGATGACTTGGAGAATGGAGAGTTTATGTTTGCCGCTGAAAAAAAATCTTTAAATGTCCAAGCCGCGCGCTAATCAATCCTGCGAGGATAAATGCCGTGTTTGGCGGCAAAAACTTGGGCAATGATTGATATGCACCCTAGTTGCCTGTGAAAAACCACCTATTGCTTTCAGGGTCCGAGCACGAAAGTATCAGACATTTCGTCCACATTCAATTATAGTTACCAACAGTAATAGCCCACAATGAAGGAACATTGAGCAATGACGCCACATCGTAGAACCAAACTATAAAATCACCAAGACAAGCAACTGGTTCTCCAACTGGCTGGCCAACCACCTGAGCGCTGGTGCTGAAAAAAGTATGTCAGATGTGGACCATCAAGCAGGGTTACCTCGCCTCTCATCACTCCACTTGAACGGACTCTTGTACATAGCATTGACCGAAATCACCATCCCATCGACATGTGTACATTGTAATTGCCGCTATGCTGTCGTGGTAAGGACACACTTAGTACAAAAGAGTGCGGTGGCAATCATCACCGTCGTAACAGGAATTAAATGAGACTCCGGCCAGAGCAGTTATGACACCTATTTGCACACAGCACAAAGTCACTATCGCCTGTGCTGTACCCACTTTCGAATGGGAGATCAATCAGAATATATCTTTTCCTTGGGTTACCGATTCAGTTCTGATAGCAGACATCATCATTTCTAACAGGTGATTACCTCTTTGCTCTTCCAAGATAGTAGAATGCTTTGGAGAATGGAGGGTTTACGTTTGCTGAGAAAATGTACGGGGAGAAAATTCCTATGAACTTCGATACAGGCGTGTGCTATCAAACAAGATCTAGCGGGCAGAGTTGAAACACAGACTTTGTGTACGTTTCTAAATTCTGTTGGGAAAACTCCGACTCGAAAACTCCAGACAAAATTGGGTTGCACCTCACTTACTTCTGATGACTCCTACACGCGTTCTAACAGCACTGGCAGTTGTTGTCAAGTCCCCCGAAAGTAGATTGACTTGATGAATGGTCCAGGAGTGTTGGTAGTAGCGAGGTCAGAAAAAGTTCGAGTTATGTTTTTTCCTAGTATGTCTGATCCAGTGACGTTCACAATGTCTAGCAAACCGAGTACGTTTGTGTCAGCAGAAACGAAGGCAGTTTTTGGTAAGGGATATGAATCTAAGTATTTTTTGAGTATTTTATCATTTCCTTTTGTATCGTACATGCCGTTTTCGGCTCTTTCTCATCTTGACCTCTACTTTCTTTCCTGTCCTCGACCTAGCTGTACTGTGACAATTTACGCCCGATTAGTTATCATCTCTGGGTCGGGGGCCCATCGTGTGGCTGATTCTTTACATCTATTTGAGTATCTCAAGTTCGTATTGTTGTCAGCTCACATTTTTAGGCATTTTCGTGCTCGCTACATAGCACGACTCCAACATCTACTGCACTGCGTCTACTTATCTGACGTTTTCTCGACATACTACATGACTTTATTAGAACCTCAACTGGCCCGAGCCATCACGACTGCTCTGACGCTCCCGTCTCTGCATAAAACACTCTTTTGACACGACAATGCTTGTTCGACATTTGAATGCAAGCGCTACTTAACCAGCAGCTTCGTCGGCCCTGGCTCCCAGTTTCCATGGATACTAGGCCTGTTTGTTGCCACACGACATCATCTGTTGGATGCTGTACTGCTACCAACGCTATCCACTTGGTATGCTTGTCAACTGCACTATTCGAGGTCCTACGCTGCGTTCTCACCGCCCTTATCTGGGCTATCACAATGCATCAGATGAGGAGATAACAGAGGAGTTGGCTCGATGTCGTCAGAGGGAGGTTCTAGATAAGTCTTCTCACCATTCTTCTGCACCTGTATGCTGTCGAAGCGATCTAGGTCATTGTGGCTCACTCTCTCCTTCCACAGCTCAGCTGCAGCTTCAAGGCATGCTAGTTCATGATGGATGCACACTTCTCCTTACTGCGCAGCGTGCGTTATGCCAATGCATGCAGCACCAGGGGCTGTCGCCTGTACTATCTGAGGTCTGTACCTCGTCGATGGTGCCTACTGCTACCCCAAGTCATCCCAGTCTATCGGCACTGGTTCCTTTGCATCGCGAAAGGACTTGTTTCTCACCCGCCTCCATCTCCACCGTCTTCATTGGGTCGCATATCATTTGCTTGGCTAGATATTCTATCACAGGATGTGACACACATGTGACTGCTGCCTTGCTCACCTCCCAATGACAAGAAATCCTTGCCGTGATCATCAGGAGACTCTATCAATGCTGTTAGGTCTTGCATGTATTACACGGAACATCCATCTTACCTACCTCTCACTACGTACTGGTACTTCTACCGCGTTGTAGGACATTCAATGCTATAAATATCCCTCGGGATCATTCCAGTCGTACTTTGAATAGAATGGGCCTTCCTTCGTCTGTTTGAGTTTAGTGTGATAGCAAAATGAAACCAGAGAACTGTTCTCATAATTCAAGCAAGTTTGCGAATGACCGTAAGGCTGCCATCGGAGCCCCAAGTCTTCCTTGACAGCCAAATGCATCTGATGCCTCATTTTCTCGTTGTTGCGAGGCCAACTCTTTCCGTCCAGTTATTCCCATTGAGGTCATTGATTCACTTTTTGATAGCGCGCGTCATCATTCTAACAGCCTGATAGTAGGATGACTTGGAGAATGGAGAGTTTACGTTTGCCGCTGAAAAAAAACTTTAAATGTCCAAGCCGCGCGCTAATCAATCCTGCGAGGATAAACGCCGTGTTCTGGCGGCAAAAACTTGGGCAATGATTGATATGCACCCCAATTGCCTGTGAAAAATCGCCTATTGCTTTCAGGGTCCGAGCAGGAAAGTATCAGACATTTCGTCCACGTTCAATTATAGCCCACAATGAAGGAACATCGAGGAACGACGCCATGTCGTAGAACCGAACCATAAAATTACCAAGACAAGCAGCTGGTCCTCCAACTGGCTGGCCAACCACCTGAGCGCTGGTGCCGAAAAGGTATGTCAGATGTGGACCATCAAGCAGGGTTACCCCGCCTCCCGTCACTCCATTTTAATGGCCTACCCTCGTACATAGCATTGACCGAAATCACCATCCCATCGATGTGTGTACATTGTAATTGCCGCTATGCTGTCGTGGTAAGGACGCACTTGGTACAAAAGAGTGCGGCGGCAATCATCACCGTCGTGATAGAAATTGAATGAGACTCTGGCTGGCCGCCTATTCGCGCACACCACGAAGTCACTACAGCCTGTGCTGTACCCAATTTTGAATGGGAGATCAATCAGAATATATCTTTTCCTTCAAGTACGGTTACCGATTCAGTTCTGATCATGGCACACATCATCATTCTAACAGGTGATTACCTCTTTGCTCTTCCAAGATAGTAGAATGCCTTGGAGAACGGAGGATTTACGTTTGGTGAGAAAATGTGCGGGAGGAAAGTTTCTATGAATATATAATGATACAGGCATGTGCTATCAAACAAGATCTAGCGGGCAACAAACACAGATCTAGCGGGCAGAGTTTAAACACAGACTTTGTGTAGGAGCGTTTCTGTTGTCAGTACGTGACTGCCGACTCGGCGGAAACTCCATCGTAGTACGACAAAATTGGGTTGCTCTTTCTGTCACCTAGCTGTACTGATGACAATATATGCCCGACTCGTCATCATCTGGGTCGGAGATCCATCCCGTGGCTAATTCTTTACATCTTTTTGAGTATCTTGAACTCGTATCGTTGTCAGCTCACATTTTTTTAGCCCTTTTCGTGCTCGCTAGCATGCCTATAGCGTCTACTACTCATCTGACACTTTTTCGACACACTACGTGACTTTATTGGAACCTCAACCGACCTGGGCCATCATGGCTGCTTCGATGCTCCCATCCTTGCATAGAACATTTTCGACATGACGACGCATGTTCGACTTTGAACGCAAGCGCTACTCTATCGGCACCTCCATCAGCTTTGGATCCCAGTTGCAGTCTATTTCTTGCCACATGACATCATTAGTCGGACGTCACGCTGCTTCTACCGCTACCCGCTTGGTTTGCTTGTCAACTGCACCATTCAAGGTCCAGTATCACCATGCTCCTGTGCTGCAGTCCCACTGCCTCAGACAAGGAGATAACAGAGGAGTTGGCTCGACGTCATGTTCATTGTTCCTGGGAAAAAACACCAAGGTGCGCGGAGTGGGCGTACTGTGCAGGGCGAGTTTGGGCAGGGCCGGGTGTTGGCTTGTCGTGGGAGGGGGATGTACAAGTGTAAGCGCATGTTATTCAGCGACTAGAAGGAAGGGGGGTGGAGACCATGATAGTTTCTGTGTATTCGAAGGCTAGGTTACTGTTATGGGTACGTTTCGTAGTACTTACGATTGCTCACCCATTTCAAGCTTGGCAGTACAGTGTTGGCTTGGAATGATGATGCTCGAGTCGCTGAAAAGAGCGCCTCTTCGAAATGGTTTGAGGGAGTTACCACCCTTGTGGTTGTGCGAAACATAAACACAGCGAGTGAGCGTCGATTATTACCGGCTACCATGCCGACTCGGGCCGGTCAGAACGGAAATGCTTCCTAAACCTCTTTAGTCTAGTTGGGATGCGACACAAAATAGGCTTACAGTAGACGAGGTCGACCCACGATGTCGCATTGTTGCTAAGAGCACGAGAAAAATGTGATCACTACCACAGCCCTTGAAAAAATCAGACTCAGTTCCAACTCAGCTAAGAGAGTGACGACAGCTAGCTTTAGTATGCCGCCTATTCGCGCGCACCACAAGTCACGAAAAGGATGCCAGACATGTAAGCAGCGGAAAGTCAAGGTGTGTCTTTCCTGTCAGCCTGTTGATAGCTCGCTAAGATGTTCAAGTGTAGTGCGACGAGGTGCATCCTGTATGCAAGAACTGTACAAAGAGGGGCATAGAGTGCGTTTGGAACACGTTGCGACATGACCTGGTGCTAGGAAAATCTCCAAGCTCACCTGGTTTCCCTTCCTCAGTATCAACCCTGATCAACCCAGGTCCACTCGATGTGCTCACTCTCGAGCTCATGCACCACTACGCCACCACCACCTCACACACCCTCTCCATCGACCCTTCCATAACCACCGTCTGGAAAACCATCGTTCCGAAACTCGCCTTCACCCCCCAAAACCGATTCCTGCTCTACGCTCTCCTCGCCATAAGCGCCCTCCACGCATACCATGCCGATCCCTCAGCAAGCCGGTACACCGTAGCCGCAAGCATCTACCACTGGCAGGCCACCACTGAACTACACAGAGCACAGAACGACGGGAGCGTGGACACCGGCGTGGTGTTCATCACGCTGTCCCTCCTTGCGATGTACCAGTTCGCCACGTCGTCCATGCTTTCCCTCTCCGTGAGCTCTTGGAACCTCACCATCCAGAACATCACCTGCGAGGTCGCCAGGGTGTGGCCGGAGCTCCGCCAGGGGGTGCTACGCCCAGTGCTCGATGTGACGGCCCCGCCCACCCTCTCCACCCCTCTCGAAGAGTCCTTCTCCTCGTCCCTCTCAGCACTCCTCAGCACCCCGCACGATGCCGACGAGCTCCACGACGCGTCCGTATACGCCGCATACGCAGAGTCCATCCGCATCCTCACCGTGTCCTGGGGTGCCCTCTTTCACAACTGGTCCGCGTCATGTCTGTGGTGGGCAATGGCGCCGGAGGGGTTCTTCCGGCTGCTGACGGAGGGGAGACCGCGTGCACGGATCATCCTGGCGCACTACTGTGTGATGATGGAGCGCGTGGGGAGGGAGGGCCCGTGGTGGGCGAGGAAGGAGTGGGTGGCTGAGACGGGGAGGATCATTGCGGGACTTGATGCAGCGTGGACGCCGGCGCTCGAGTGGCTGGTGGGTCAGTTGGGGGAGGAGGAACAGTCGCAGGTCTTAGTGGAGGGTGACTTTATGGGTTGGTTGAGTGAGGTGGCAGGGTTTTGACCTTGTGTGGTCATGGGTGGTGAAATGCTCGTGAATCAGAGAGTTGGAGTTGCGTTGTGGGCTTGGATGGGAGCGAGAAGGATGCTGCGGGAATGTTTCAGTATCCGTTGACCTTGTTAAAGTGCTTACCCTCCAACCGTTCTAATCATCTAAAGTTGATTTCATAATTGCACAGGTAACTGGTGTGCACACGATTATTTCGGCCGTGGTTAATTTTCTTTGCCTGCTAGGTGTTGTATATGTCACTGGATCAGACACGGAATTTCGCTTGCTTTCATGATCCTATGATTTGTGGTGGTTTCCTTATGCCGTTTTGAAGAGGCGCCCTTTCCTGTGACTCCCTCCAAACTAACCAGTGTGTCACACACCATACTACAACACAGATCGCCAAACCCGAAATGGGACAGCAATCAAAAGTCCTTCTAAAGTGCTCGTAACAACGACCTAATCTGTGTAGAAGCAGAAGCTGCGAATACACTGGAACTTCACCAAGGCACCCCCCGCCCCCTTCCTTCCTTCCTTCTAGTCCCTGAACCCCATGTACTTGCACCGGCATTCCGCATTTCACCCCACGCTAACACCCGCCCCTGCCCAAACTGCGATTATCCCACCCAGAGCACACCCGTTCCAGACCCAGTCCATGCACCTGGGGGCTATGTCCGACGCAAGGCAAGACAGTGACCCTGCACAATGTCCACTCATCCAAACTACTCCCTTCCAAAGTAGATAGCTCAGGGCTGGCTATCTGCCGGGTGTGTTATTTCGGTGGCGAGGCACAATCCCTACTTGCACAATATGGGATACAGAGCCATTCAACGGTGGAGATGGCTATCGCGCACCACCATGGACAGCATTCTGGTTCCGACTGTCATTTCCCATACGACTCAGGCTCTGGATACCATAGCTTAACGGCACTAGAGCATCCCGGACCTAGAGCTTGCTCCTACCCCAAGTCCACATCTGCGGAACCAATAAGCACGCCAGTTTGAAAGGCGCTGTGCTGTGCTCGATATGTCTGCAGCGTGGTATGTGTGAGCGGGGAGAGGTAGATTGTGCAGGGGTTGTGAGTCGTTTGTGGTTTCTATGCTTGGGGAGGTTCTCGGCCTGTGCATGCATACACAACGCAAATTACCTCTATGCCCTTCCAGAATGGTAGAACGCCTTGGAGGGTTTATGTTCGCTGAGAAAATGTACGTGGAGGAAATTCCTATGAATACAGGCGCGTGCTATCAATCCTGTAAGCACGAGATCTAGCAGGCAGAGAGGTTGAAATGCAGACTCTGTATGTTTCTGTTGGGAAAACTCCGTTACGCTCCACTTACTCTTGATGACTCTTACACGCATTCTAACAGCACTGGAAGTTGTTGTTAAGTTCCCCGAAAGTGGATTGACTTGATGAATGGTCTAGGCGCATTGGTAGTAGCGAGGTCGGAAGAAGTTCTTGTTATGTTCGCCAGAAGTTCTTGTTATGTTTGCCAGAAGTTCTTTCTTCAGTGCATATCTCTAGCATACCATTCTTCTCCAAAAGCGGAAGTCTGACCTTTACCCATTCTCTGGAATATGGCCCTTTCTGTAAACTGGAGTGTTTACGACACGATGTCATTACAACCTTCAGGCCACGAAACGCTGACAGTCCTGGATGAGTGAAGGCCTGATTAAGACTGCACCCATGCGCGGTCCAGTCTTTGTCTTCCATGATCACGGGCTCTCTTTCGCGACGATACGGGGTTATGACCGTCGGCATCAAAGCCTCCAGCCTAGCAGGCTCTAGTGCACCAAGCGAGAGAGAATGTACCAATCGCAGCAGGGATTGTCACGAACTCACTAATTATCTTATCTAAAGCCAGCAGGCTAACACACCGTTAACGGACCAGAGACAACTCGCAACGGGCAGGACCCCATATTTAGGTATTACCATTAGTATATAAGGACCTCTAGCTAGGTAGGTAGAACCCCAGCTCGGACTAAAGTCAATAGACAAAGTCTTAACTCAATCGCTCGAGAACAAGTCTCTTCGCTCCACACAACATACTTAACTCTTACTCACGGTACCACAAGGTGATTGTCCGAAAGCGAGACAGCCGGGCCGTTTGATAATTGTTGGTTGAGTTGGACCCTGACAGGGATCACATTGCAATTCGACACGGAGAGTTGTCACAGTGAGAGGGTGCTTGTCAAGGTGAGTAGGGTGTCCATATCACCCCGGAGACAGTCGATGACTACACCGATAATTTCAGGCAGTATATAATCTGCTGAAAACAGTACAACCCGTGACTTGAAGCTAGATAGCCACCACTGGATCTACACTTTGAAACGCCTGCGAACCTAGAACCCAGAGCACGACGATAGCTTGAGGGGTAGTCCTTGGTATATTGACTACTTACTACTATCCTGTACAGACCTCAGAGAACGTTTGTCCCCATCTATAAATTACTTATCCAATAAAAATCATATGATATCTCCAAAAAGACCCAAATGCCCCACAATCTCTCCGCAATGCCTTAGAGGCCGACATTGATTGGGGTGCAGCCAAGAGCAACAACACCGTTCTAAGGAGATGTGAGCGTCGATATAATCAGAAACAGGTTTTAACTGACGAAGCTATTGTTATCACAGCAGACGGCCTGGCTGCTGCATGAGGTACCGCCGACGCCAATAACGCTAATGGGGCTGCAAGTTACACCACTGTAGAGACTCAAATCAGCCACCGAAAAAGTTGGTTGAAATACAGTAAGCCTACACGTTGGCAGTGAGATCGTCCAGGACGATTCCGAGGAGGCCAAAGAGTTTTGTAACGCTGGAACTCAAGTTGCTCGCCTAATAATTCTATTTAGCCATCGTAGGAATCAATGAAGGAATGAAAAACTCACACTCTGTGTGGATTCACAACACTGTGCGGTACCAGTCGCACTGCAAGAGGCACCATCTTCGCTACCGCCACGAGAAAAAAGGTTGGGGCTGACGACGGGGGAGATCGTAGCATCCTGGCTGCCAACACCGTTAACCTGCGCGTTCGAAGCAATAGAACTACAGACAGGAGAGACAGGACCGACAACCTGGGAGGTCGTGGTACCCTGGCTGCCAACACCGGCAGTTCCCTTCACTGGTGCCTTCGCGTCCGAAACAATGGAAGTGTGTGTAGGATAGGCGGGTGTAACAACGGGGGAAGTTGTTGTAGCTAAAGGATGGGCGGATTTAACAACGGGGGAAATTGTCATAGCCTGCCTGGCAACAATGCCCTCAGCCTTCGCGTTCGAGACAACAGGACTGTCCACAGGAAGGACGGGGCTGATAACGGGGGAGATCGTAGTGGCCTGCCTGGCAACAACGCCTTTAACCTGCGCGTTCGAGACAATAGAACTGTCTATAGGAACGACAGGGCTGACGACAGGGGAGATTGTTGTAGCCTGTCTGCCTAAAAGGCCAGTGACCTCGTCGAGGGGCAGAACAGAGGAGATGAGAGGAGTGACCTCGTCGAGGGGAAGAGCAGAGGAGATGAGAGGAACGACAGCGGCATTCACAAAGAGCGGAAGTGTTACGAGAGCAGTGAAAGAATGACGAGGAAACATTGTAAAGTGGGATAAAACCGTACGGTTGTGAGAGTTAAGATTACCCACTGATTCAATCCGTTATATAGTTTGCCGTGCCATGTCTGGCGGACATACAATCGTCCAATGACTAGAGGCGAAAATCGAGTGGGGTGAACGATTGACGCGGTGAGAAGTCATCAAAGCGCTGTTCCATTGGTATGTTTTCATGATACGAGGGAACCGAGCAAGCCAACATCAATCGAGAGGAGTATGGTTGCAACGGCAACCTTCTTCACTGCTTCCTATTCCCAGGAACGTGCGGACACAGCCATGGAGTAACCGCAAATATTTTACGGAAATGATGCATCTCTGGTGATGAGTAAGATTCCCCGCAGCCACTTTGGCACTGCGACCCACCGTTCATGAATGGTCGATCCAAGTATCTAGAGAAAATACTAGAACAAGATGAATTAAACTTTGGCACTGATTCAAGCACAAGCCAACGATACGCATAGACGCCTGAGACCAAATTTTTCGTGTCGAAGCCGCAGAAGTAATGTTGATTGAACTTGATCGTCGCCGAACTAAGTTTGAACATGCCGTTATGCCCGTGCGAATTAACCCACAATAACCTGCGAATCCGTAATTCGAAGCATCTAGCAGGTTAGAAGTCAGAACCAGAAGTTGATTATGACATGTACCGAACTTGAAGGAAGCCGTGTTTCAACCGATAAAAGCTAGCACCCACTTCAGTGTTCAAGTTGGAAGGGAGCTTGTACCACCATACACCATGTATAGTAGATGTCGCTAGTTGGAGTTTCGGAGTCGCCGTGTATGCTGGAGATTGACATATTGCATTGACGAGCTATCATGGCTATTTCGACGCTCCCATCTTTGCATGAAACACTTTCGACATGACAACACTTGTTCGACGTTTGAATGCAAGTGCTACCCAACCAGTAGCTTCATCCACTTTGGCTCACGGTTGCCATGGATACGGAGCCTATTTCTTGCCGCATGACACCATCGGTTGGACGTCGCGCTGCCTCTGCCACTACCCACTTGGTTCACCTGTTGACCGCATCAGATGAGGAGATAACAGAGGAGTTGGATCGATGTCGTCAGATGGAGGTTCATGATGAGTTTTCTCACCAGTCTTCTGCACTTGTACACTGTCGAAGCAATCTAGGTCATTGTGGCTCGCTCTCTCCTTCCAAGGCTCAGCTTCAAGGTATGCTAGTTCATGATGGACGCACACTCCTCCTTACCGCGCAATATGCATTATACCAACGCATGCAGTACCGGGGGCTGTCGCCTGCGATATCTGAGGTCTGGACCTCATCGATGGTGCCTTCTGCTGCCCCAGGTCGTCCTGGTCTATGGGCACTGGTTTCTTTGCGTCGTGAAAGGGCTTGTTTCTCGCCGCCTCTGTCTCCACTGTCTTCATTGGCTCGCATATCGTTCGCTTGGTTAGACATTCTATCACAGGATGTGATGCGTATGTGACTGCTGCCTTCCTGCTCGTCAAGAAATCCTTGCCGTGATCATCAGGAAACCTTATCAATGCTGTCAGGTCTTGCATGTATTACGCGGAACATCATACCTACTCCTTACTGTGTACCGGTACTTCTGCCGCTTTGTGGGACATTCAAAGCTGTAGATATCCCTCGGGATCACTCTAGTAGTACTTTGAATGGAACGAGTTCTTCTCCATCTGTTCGAGTTTGGTGCGATATCAATGTGGAACCAGAGAACTACGAGTGTCCTTAAGGCTGCCATTAGAACCCCAAGTCTTCCTTGACAGCCGAATGGGTCTGATGTCTCATTTTCTCATTGTTGCGAGGCTAACTCTTTGCGCTCAGTTTGAAGATGCAGTCTATTCTCAGCCCGACAGAATCTATGAAGGACTTCAAGTTGAAATAATCAGAAGATAAAATTTCCTCGGTCATTGACTCACTTTTGATAGTGCACGTCATCATTCTAACAGCCTGATAGTAGGATGACTTGGAGAATGGAGAGTTTACGTTTGCATCAGAAAAAACAATCTTTGAACGTCCAGGCCATGCGCTAATCAATCCTGCGAGGATAAACGCCGTTTCTGGTGGCAAAAACTTGGGCAGCGCACCAGTTGCATGTGAAAAATCACCTTTTACTTTCAGGGTCGGAGCAAATATTCCGTCCTCATTCAATTATAGCTACCAACAATAATAGCCCACGATGAGGGAACATTGAGCAACGACGCCACGTCATAAAACCAAACCACAGAATCACTCTCCACAAAGACAAGTAGCTGGTCCTCCTCCAACTGGCTGAGCGCTAGCACTGAAGAAGTATCTCGGATGTGGACATCAAGCAGGGTCACCTCGCCTCCCGTCACCACATTTGAATAGCCCACCCTTGTAAGGTAGAGGACATCGACTGAAATAACCATCCCATCGACGCGTGTTCATTGTAACCGTGACTGCCGCTATGTTGTGGTCTCTCAGTACCAAAAAAGTGCGGCGGCAATCATCACCATCATCGTAATAGAAATTAGACTCCGCACCCCACAAATCACGAAAAAGGATGCCAGACTACCGCCCGCTTATAGGATCAATCAGAATATATCTTTTCCTTCGAGTTGGGTTACTGATTCAGTTCTGATCATGGCGTACATCATCATCATCATTCTCTAACAGGTGATTACCTCTTTTTTCTCTTCCTGGATAGCAGAATGCCTTGGAGAATGGAGGGGTTTACGTTTGCTGAGAAAATGCATGTGGAGAAAAGTTTCTATGAATAAACAATGATATCAATCTTGTAAGCATCACTTGGATCTAGCGAGCAGAGTTGAAATGCAGACTGTGTGTACATTTCTGTTGGGAAAACTCCATTGCACTTCGCTTACTTTTGATAACTCTTACACGCGTTCTAACAGCCTGAGTGGTTGTTCTTCCCCGAAAATGGATTGACTTGCAGAACGGACCGGGAGCATTGGTAGTAGCGAGGTCGGAAGAAGTTACGTTTGCTAGTACGCCTGATCCAGTGACGTGCACCATATCTAGCAGGCAGAATGGGTGGTGCTAACCGCTAAGGCTTCGGCGAAGTCGACGGATACTAATTATTCCGGCAGCGTCCTTCCCGCTCGATTATACAGTGGTACCCTGACCAACTTATGAAGGAACATCGACCAACTCCGCCACCTCACTCAACCAACCCATAAAATCACCCTCCACCAAGACCTGCGACTGGTCCTCCTCCTCCTCCAACTGACCCGCCAACCACCCGAGCGCCGGCGCCCACGCTGCATCAAGCCCCGCAATGATCCTCCCCGCCTCAGCCGCCCACTCCTTCCTCGCCCACCATGGGCCCTCCCTCCCCACGCGCTCCATCATCACACAGTAGTGCGCCAGGATGATCCGTGCACGCGGTCTCCCCTCCGCCAGCAGCTGGAAGAACCCCTCTGGCGCCGTTGCCCACCAGAGACATGACGCAGACCAGTTGTGGAAGAGGGCACCCCAGGACACGGTGAGGATGCGGATGGACTCTGCGTATGCGGCATATACAGACGCGTCGTGGAGCTCGTCAGCATCGTGCAGGGTGCTGAGGAGTGCTGAAAGGGAGGAGGAGAAGGACGCTGAGAGGGGGGTGGATTCAGAGAGGGTGGATGGGGGTGTTGCGTCGAGCATGGGGCGTAGCACGCCCTGCCGGAGCTCCGGCCACACCCTGGCGAGCTCGCAGACGATGCCCTGCATAGTGCGGTGCCAGGAGCTCATGGAGAGGGAGAGCACGGACGACGTGGCGAATTGGTACTGGGCGAGGAGGGATAGGGTGAGAAATGTGACGCCCGTGTCGATGGTCCCTTCGCTTTGTGCTCTGTGTAGTTCGGTGGTGGCCTGCCAGTGGTAGGTGCTTGCGGCTACGGTGTACCGGCTTGCGGAAGGATCGGCCTGGTATGCGTGGAGAGCGCTTATTGCAAGGATTGCGTAGAGCAGGAATCGATTTCTGGGAGCAAAGGCGAGTTTGGGGGCGACAGATTCCCAGACGTTTGTTTCGAAATGATTGACAGAGAGTGCGTGTGAGGTGGTGGTGGCGTAGTGGTGCATGAGCTCGAGAGTGAGCACATCGAGTGGACCTGGGCTAGTCAGGGTCGACACTGTGGAATGTAAACCAGGTGAGCTTGGAGATCTTCCTAGCACCAGGTCATGTCGTAGCTTATTCCAAACGCACTCTATGCCCCTCTTTGTGCAGTTCTTGCATATAGGATGCACCTCGTCGCACTGCACTTGAACATCTCAGCGAGCTATCGATAGGCTGACAGTAAAGACACACCTTGACTTTACGCTGCTTACATGTCTGGCATCCTTTTCGTGACTTGTGGTGTGCGCGAATAGGCGGCATACTAAAGCTGGCTGTCTTGACCGGAGTTGGAACTGAGTCTGATTTTTTTCAAGGGCTGTGGTAGTGATCGCGCATCTCTCTCGTAGAATGCGACATACATAGTGAGGTCGATCTCGTCTACTGTAAGCCTAAATTCTGTGTGCCTCTGAAGAGTGGTTCTAGCCGGCCCGAGTCGGAATGGCGGCAATAGTCAACGCTCGCCCATCGACGTCTATGTTTTCGTACAACCACAACGGTGGTGACTTCCTTATGCCGTTCTGAAGAGGCGCCCTTTTCTGCAAGTCACTCCAAGCTAGCCAACGTGTTACACACCACAAACCTGAAATGAGACAGCAATCAAAAGTCATCCTTCTAAAGTGCTCGTAACAGCGACTTAATCTAGAAGCTGCGAATACGCTGGAACCACCAAGGTACCCCCCGCCCCCTTCCTTCCTTCCTTCTAGTCCTTGAATCCCGTGTACTTGCACCGGCATTCCGCGTTTCACCCTACGCCGACACCCGCCCCTGCCCAAACTGCGATTATGTCACCCAGAGCATACCCGTTCTAGACCGAGTCTCATTCAGTCTGTGCACCTGCAGTGAGACGGGATGGTGACCCTGCACAATATCCACTCCGAATCCGAAATATTCTCTCCAAAGTACTCAGATAGCGAGCCCCGAGCTATCTACTGGGGGGTGTTGTTATTACCATTTAGGTGGCCTCGAGGCACGAATCCTGCTTGTGCAATATGGGGTACAGAGCCATTCAACGGCGGAGATGGCTATCGCGCACCACCATGGACAGTATTTTGTTCCGATTGTCATTCCCATACGACTCAGGTTCTGGATATCATGGCTTATCGGCACTAGAGCATCCCGGACCTAGAGCTTGCTCCTACCCCAAGTTCATATCGACGTCTGCGGAACCAATAAGCATGCCAGTTTGAAAGGCGCTGTGCTGTGCTCGATACATATGTCTGCAACGTGGTATACGATGCGAGTGGGGAGAGGTAGATTGCGCAAGGCTTGTGGGTCGTTTGTCGTTCCTATGCTTTGGAGAGGTGCGTGCGTACGCAACGGTAGGACAATAGAAACTCTGAGTCTGCTTGAATTTTCCTAACGTGCTTTCAAGTTTGATTGTGCTGCGTTCCTGGACGGCAAGAGTCGCAGTGATTGACATGCAATACAGACGTAACGTCTATAGACAAGCACATCGGGGCTCGTGTACAAGCTTCGCCACCCCCGCTGCTGTGCTCCGTCTGCCTCCCCACGATGGAGGAAACAGCCTGATACTACAAAATCGAGTTGGGTTGAAGCAGGAACGGGAATGAGGGTGAGGGACGGGCTTTTCTGATGGAACGAGGACTGAGGAACTGGACGGATTGTCAACATGTTCAGTAGACCCTCACGCATTCTTATCTATATGTATGTGATGCCTCGCGACGGGGGAGATATTTTTATATGCAAGAGGGAATGAACCCCTTCGGAGATGGGACGAATTTTTAGTACAAGTTGTTGTCCGGAGCAGGATGATCACAGACGGGTAAGGGCCCAAAAGTAGTTGCGATACAGTCTAGCAACAACCTGAAGCCCACAACTAGTAAGATTGTTTCGGCTTTTCATTGTCCTACAGGGTGGTAGAGCAGTAACACAGCGAAGAAAACAGATTCTATTACCTAGGGATATCAAAGGTACAGGGCAAGTCCGGATAGAGCATCAAGAAGGAAAGCTATCCCTCTGCGCAACCTCTGCGTGCATATAGTAAAGTACAATGTGGCTGTGTCACGATGATCGCGTGACCCTGAAGGGACTATCTTGATCCTCAACATCATGGACGGCGGTAGTGGCTCGTACCATCATCCCGGACAGCTTGTAGAGAACAGGTGAGCGACCACCCCTACGTCAACCACCCGTCCTGAATGTCTATATCGCAGCGGCGTCGTCGAGGAATTTGTCAACAAGACCTTTGCGAGCACTGACTCGTCTACTCCGAGGTCAGAGCTACTCTCACAGGAGCATGGACGCCGACGCAAGGGACCCTCGGAGCGTTTCCGGCGGGAGCAGGAGCTTATCCATGGAGCCTCGTCACACAAACAATTGCTGCGGCTTGTCATTGAGCAGGAATACGAAGCGCGGAAGATGCGGCAAGCGATGATGGTCGTGCTGGAGCGTTTAGAGGGGGAGACACGGCGGGCGGGTGCAGCGGAGGAGCTGTCGGCGCAGCTGGTCGAGCGGGTGAAAGCGGTAAACGAAGGGCGGGTGGCGCTGCACGAGGAACTTGTCCGGGTGAGGCGGGATTTGGAGATGTACCGCATGCAGTATGAGAGGGCGCGGGCGGAGATCAGGAGGGGAGAGGATCTGCTGAAGGGGGTGCAGGCACAGTTGGAGAGTGCCGAGATGGACGCATCGCGGGCGAGGGCGCGGGCGCGTCGGGCGGTCCAGCGGCGGGCGGTACTGGAGGCGTTGGTGGAGGGCAGACGGATGGGGATGTTGTCTGGGTACGCGCAGGCCCAGCGGGAGATCGGGGAGTTTCGGCCGCCCGAGGTGGAGGATTATCAATCTGAGGATGGGGAGGAGGAGGAGGAGGAGTACGAAGAAGAACCACAGTCGAGAACCGAGACGTATGTGCACGTCTCTCCCCCGTCGGTCCCTTCCGCGCATACGCTATCTCCGACAGACACAGAAGAACCTCTTCCTCCGTCTCCTTCTGTTCGTACGTTCCACGTCGAGGTGCCGCCTGCAGAGGAACCACTGTCAAACCACCATCCCCAGTATGCCACCGCCCCGGACAACTTTATACCTACTCTAGACGCTAGTGGTAATATCAGCATGCCGCCGCCGCATGAATGGAACAGCTCAATGCGGGCAGCGTCCCCGCAGCCGGACGAGAAGGGCAAAGGCCGAGCACGCACCGACGACGACGTGTCCGAGTACAGCTACACCACCGCCCCACCGCGGGCACCCTCGTTCAACCCTTCCGTCGACACCCTCACCGGTCTCGCGTCTCGCCATTTTGGATTG